>PVJN01011066.1:0-55404 GCA_004026805.1 Lasiurus borealis
GCCCTCATTGGCTGTTATAAACGCCTCTCTTAGACGCGGAGTCGGGGAAGGGATGGCGCAGACGAGGACGAGAAGAGGTCTGGGGAGTGGCGGTTGTTTTGCTTCAGCCGGCGGGGTGGGGCGCATCCGTGAGGGGGAGACTCGGAAAGCCGGGTTCTGGGGGAGGTGTTTCGGGCAGGGAAAAGCCCGGATGTGCCCTAACAATGAAATCATCATGGACCAATCAGAGCAGCGGAGCCGTGTGATACCTGCCTGACCTGTGCCCCGAAAGGGAAGAGAATTGAGTTAGTGAGCGGGAAATTGGGGTGTCAGGAGGGGGCCAAAAGGCGACGTGTGACAATGACAATGGAATAGGTGATCCCTTCGGGAGGATTCTGTGCTGTTAGTGGTCATTTTTATCACTTCTCATCTGGCACTGTACTTAGACTTTGACATTTCCGTGTTGAATGTCTCAGTCAACACCGAGTTTGAAAACTTTCAGCCTTTCTTTGATAGTCACTCGTTCGTCCCACAGTGATTTAGTGTCTCCTCTTTGCCTGGCACTGCACGCAGAGCTAGAGATACAAAAGGAAGCTAGGCAATCCCCATATAAGATGATAGGCGCTGTAACTGAAACGTGCCAGGGTTGGTGACGACATAAAGGACAGCCCCTGTGGAGAGGTTTATGGAGGATGGCTGCACACAGACACAGGATGAGTCTAGAATGAATGATTCAATAGTCAGGTAGAGGAACCAGACATGATTCCTCCAGCAATTGAATTAGACTAAAAGTTACTGTCAGGTTAATTCCCCCCCCTCCCCCCCAAAAAAAAGAGACAAAAAAGCATAAAGAGCATAAAAGCAGACACATCTGGGGACTCTTGTCTTGAGTATATCTCAGAAGGGCATCATAGAAGCTGCTTGGTCTCCTTGATTTCCTCTTCACTTTCCCTTAGTTGATCCCAAAACGAACAACACAAAACCCAACCATGTAGGTGGGCTAATGATTGCGTATCATTTATTCAACTGCTTAAACACACACACACACACACACACACACACACACACACACACTGAATACTTTTCTAGGTATCGAAGAATACAATAGGGATCAAAACATACTTAGATTAACTCTGTTGTGTGCTTTATTTGATTAAGACATTAAACCATTAAAGAAGACCCAACAAGATTCACAACTTTAAAAGGAAAGTTGGTATATACTATCATAAATATAAGGATGGGCAAAAGTAGGGTTACAGTTGTTCATGGGGGCTCCGGCTGGAATGGCTCTGTTGGCTGAGCAGTAGTCCCGTTCACCAAAAGGTTGATGGTTCTATTCCTGGTCACAACGGGGGTAGGAGGCATTCAGGAGGCAGCTAATTGATGTTAGGCTCTCACATTGATGTTTCTCTCTTTCTCTTAAAAAAATAAATAAATAAATTGTAAATTGTTCATAGAGAAAAAAAAGACATGCAGGTTATGATTTCTATAATAGCTTTATAAACTAAAAACGATGGCCCAGTAAAAACACTTTTGCCCATCTCTGTATATAATGCATCATAAACATTAAATAACACCATCATGGATTCAGTTGCTAACTAGATGTGTGTGATCTGAGCTAGTAACTAAGCTCTCTGAGCCTTTAGTTTGTGCTACAAAATAGGAATCATCACATCTCATTCCGAAGCCAGATGAAGAGCACTAGATCAAGCATGTCAAACTTTCAGACCATAGTCCGAATGCCTCATTTATTTGGTCTGTGTTAGCCTTTGAATTTGACTTAAAAAAAAAATATATATATATATATATATAATTGATTTTAGAAAGGAAGGGAGAGGGAGAAATAGAAACATCAATGATGAGAGAGAATCACTGATTGGCTGCCTCCTGCACGTCCCCTATTGGGGATCGAGCCCACAACCCAGGCATGTGCCCTTGGCCAAAATTAAACCCGGGACCGTTCAGTCAGCAGGCTGACACTCTATCCATTGAGCCAAACGAGCTAGGGTGAGTTTGATATTCTTGCACTAGATGTTCTTAGTAATGCAAAGCACTTTCCAATATGTACTTTAAAATGGAAGAATGCTAAATATAATATTGAAAAAAGTTCTAATTTTTTCAATGTTGGAGATAGAACTGGCAACCTGGGCATGTGCCCTACCTGGGAATCCATCCATGACCTCCTGGTTCATAGGTCCAGGCTTAACCACTGAGCAACACCAGCCTGGTTCTAATGTTCTTTTTTAAATAAGATATCAAATATCAGTTTTTGCCAAATAAATTTGTGTGCCCACGCTTTGTTGGTGCAATAAGCTTATAGACAGTCACTAGTAATCCAATGCTTCCTACTTCACACTATTATTTCAAATATTAAATGGCATATGGTATATGATACAGTGCCTTCACAGTTGAATCAGAATCTTTATATGTCACAGTAGAAATTTAATTTATTCAGTCAGTATATTTATATGCCTGTTATATGCAGATCATTGTACTCTTTCTGACAAGGAGTTTCAGTGCCAAAGTTCAAATAGCCTGATTTGAGTAGATTGATCCACTCCCTTTTTAACCACTGGAAATGTTCCTCTAATAAGTCTATTTTCTGCATTAAAAATTTTTTCATCAGTTCCACTCAACAAATGTTTATTAAGCATTCACTGTGAATCAGGTACTAGGGTAGATGATAGGCCTGTGAAACTGTGATATAAAAACATATATATTTGGCTTTCATCTCTGGTTCCTGGCACGAGCTCATAAAACCCTTATAGTTTATTGAATGATAGCGGTGAGAGGAATGTTTTTTGATGTGCATAATAAACCTATTTAAACCATATACCTGAATGCTAATGAGATAACTCTTGGAGGATGGAGACTAGTTGCCAGAGGACTCAACCATGTATTCAGAGGGTGAAAACTTTCAGTCCCATTCCTAACTTCTGGGGCAGAAGGAAGGGTGACAAAATCACCAACTCCTAATAATTTAATCAGTTGTGCCTACTTAATGAAGCCTCTATAAAAAGCCTAAATGGCTGGGTTTGGAGAGCTCCTGGGTTGATGAACACATGGAGATACTGGGTGAGTGATGAGCCTGGAGGGAATAGAAGCTCCAATCCCCTCCACACCTATGTATCTCTTTCATTTGGCTAGTCCTAAGTCCTTTATAATAAACTAGCAATAATAAATAGCGAGCTTTCCTCAGTTCTCTGAGCTGTTCTAGCAAATTGTTTAACTGAAGGAGGAGGTTGTGGGAATCCCTGATTTCAACCTGGTTGGTCAGAGGTACAGGTCACAATCTAGGACTTATGACTGTGCCTTTATACTGGTGGGGGCTGCACTAACTCCAGGTAGTGTCAAAATTGTTTAATGTGAGGAAAACTACTCACAGACTTATTTTCAGAAGTGTAAACAAAGTAGGAAATACGTTTTCCCTTTTATTGACCATTGCTACCTTCTTAGAAATGATCAACACTGACTTTCATGAAACCATACATAGTTCCTCTTAAAAGTGCTTCTCAAACATTTCCAGAGGAGGTCTCCTTTTATCACTAGGACTGAGGCCCTTTTATCACTAGGTATCTGGGCAAGAATTGGGCCACACATGCTAAAAATTATCTTTAAAATCCATAAGAATTTTGCCCTATGCTCCATTTTAAAGACTCATTTCAATATTAAAATATTGTTTAAAATTCTTATCATCATGAGGGGGAAAGTCTTAAAAAAAAACACAACAATTCATATTAGTTAGAAATATGTTTGGCTACAACTAACAGAAAACTTAAACATTGGCTTAAGTAATTGGAGGGTGTGGGATAGCATTTTTTTTTTTCAATATCAAGACATTTGGAGGCCAAGAGTGATGTCAGGGTCAGAGTGTTTACAATTATCTTGTTGCCCCAAGATTGCAGGATATTTATTGCAGCTTCAGATAAGATGTCCAAGTTGAAGCAATAGGATATAAGGGAATCACATGTACCTGCAAAGGAGACCAGAAAATTAGAGAACTACAATGTTGTGAGTTGCTTACAGTAAAACTCAAACTACCAAGCTAACAGAATCCCCTGGAAGGCTTGTTAAAACAGGAATTCTCAGGTGGGGCCTGGGAACTTGCATTTCTAACAAGTTCCCAGATGCTGCTGCTGCTGCTGCTGGTGGTAGTGGTTCTGGGACCACAGCTATATTTCTGTTTTATTTTTGCACAGATTAAAACAAACTCAAGCAAGGGCAAAACCAAAAAGTCTTTGCAGACACCTGAAGGTCTTCATGAGGTATTTATGACACTTGAGGTATTTATGTCTCCAGAAAAAAGAGAGACACCAGCTCTCTCTGGAGACATAAATACCTCAGACTTTGAGATAGCAGCAGGGCTTTACAGTGTTCTACCTTCCATTAAAACCAAGAGGTTCTGCTCAGCCAGCATGACTCAGTGGTTGAGCCTCAACCTGTGAGCCAGCCAGGAGGAGGTCACAATTCAATTCCCTCAATTCCCAGAAAGGCAGTTGATCGATGATTCTCTTTCATCATTGATGTTTCTCTCTCTCTCTCTCTCCCCCCACCCTCTCTTCTTCTCTCTTCCTCTCTGAAATCAAGTGTATTTGATGCCATAGAGAATACTTGAACCGACGTTTATCCTTAACATCATATAACCCTCACAACTTCCATTAGTCAGAGGTGGCAAGGAACAAATGGTGCATTCAAATCAGGAATTTTGGAAAACAGTGTAAAAAGGTACTATTTCCAAAGGTGCAGACAGGGTAGAGATAAGATATAATGCCTAATCCCTTTGGGTTGTAAAAGGAGATGCATTATCACCCATATGCTTAAAGAGTTAAGTATAGGAAGAGTTGGCAGAAACCTGTAGATAGAGTTATGTGCAGAGGGTCCCACGTGAAGAACTCCCACCCTTGGTGAAGAACATATAGGAAGCCCTCATCAAGTAGAAAATCAATACTCAAACCTCACTCTGCTCCCTCCCTTTATTCTCAACCAAGTGCTTTTCATTGGCCAAACCTAACTGGAGCTTATTGATATTCATATAGGTCACAGAACACATGGATAAAGGTGAAGGGACAGCTGGATATTTGGAAGGAAAAGAGCTACCCAGCACACACACATTTGACATTTTTTATACCATTTATTTCTAGTAATAGAATTATTCTTTTTCTGTAGCTGAAGAAAATTCAAATTATAAAACAAAAAAGAAAAATCAACAGTTCTCAAAGTATACCTGAGTGTCTTCAAGGTCAAAACTAGTTTCACAATTATACTAAGACATTATTTGCCTATTTCATTCTCATTCTCTCAGAAGAATATAGTGAAGTTTTCCCGAGGCTATATAAAACAAGGGGGAGAGAAACCAAGATGGTGGCATATGTGAACACCTAAACTGCTGCCTTGCAGAAAAATTTCAAAACTACAGCTAAAAGACAGAACGGACATCAGCTAGAACCACAGGAAAGCTGGCTGGGTGGAAATTCTACAACTAGAAGGAAAGAGAGGGACTCAAGGAGACTCAGAGGAGCTCCAAAAAGCTGAGGTACAAAGACACACACATGGAGAGGACAGGTGGCGAAGTGCCTAGCTGGCTTCCTCTAGTGGGAGGGAGACAGAAACTCCTGACTGCACTGAAACCCAGTTCCAACAGAAACTCATATGGGGGGAGTCTGGACTGCTGGGAAAAGGGAGGAGTGCACAGAAACTTAGAGGAGCCATGAAAGGCAGGCACGCTTATCTGCAAGTGCACCCAGAGAGTACAGACTGCTGATTGTGATGCTGGCTTTCTCTAGCGGAAGGAAGGCAGTGCTGAAATCCAGTTCCAACTGCACTGAACCCCAGTTTCAGGTGAGACTCTGGGGACCCAGACTCTTATGGGTCCCTGGAGCACACAGAAACTCAGGGGAGCCACGAAAGGCAGAGTTAGGAGGCACACTCAGAGAGGGCTGCAGTGATAACATAGGGAGACTGAGACCTAGGGACCTTATAGAGTTGGGCTGATGGGAAGCCAAGGCTGTCTGCTCAGCTCTATCCAACCTGAGTACAGAGGCTTTTGCAATTTTGTAAGTCTTATCTCATCAGACCGACTCCAGCACAGAAGTTCTCCACGCATAGACACAGCTGATCCTCACAACCAATTGGCCTGGAGGTCAATTCCCAACAACAAACGAGGGTGTACACCCAGTTTACAAAGGGGTGCATCAAGAGTGTCCACCTCAGGTAACTGGGGAGGTGGAGCTACTGAGCCATACAGGACACCTAGTACACAAATCTACTCTACTAACTCAGGGAAGCAGCAAAAATGTGGAGACAAAGGAACAGATCACAAATGAAAGAAATGGAGGAAAACAAACAACTGGCTATAGAGTTCAAAACCACAGTTATATGGTTTTTCAAGAATTTCCTAGAAAAGGTTGATAAATTTAGCAAAACCCCTGAGGATATGAAAAAGGATCAACTAGAAATTAAACATACATTGACTGAAATAAAAAATATTATACAGAGACCTAACAGTAGACTAGAGGAATGCAAGAATCAAGTCAAAGATTTGAAATACAAAGAAGCAGAAAACACTCAACTGGAAAAGCAAAAAGAAAAAAGAATCCAAAAAATGTGAAGATTGTGTAAGGAGCCTCTGGGACAGCTTTAAGCATAACAACATCAGAATTATGGAGTTACCAGAAGAAGAGAGAGAGAGCAAGATACTAAAAACCTTTAATGTGAGGAAATAATGAACCGATGTTTATCATTAACATTACATAATCCTCACAACATCGGTTCATTGAAGAAATAATTATTGAAAACTTCTCCTACCTGGTGAAAGAAATAGACTTACAAGTCCAGGAAAAACACACAACCCCAAACAAAAGGAACCCAAAGAGGACCACACCAAGACACATCATAATTAAAATACCAAGAGCAAAAGACAAAGAATATTAAAAGCAGCAAGATAAAAACAGTTAATTACCTACAAAGGAGCACCCAGACGACTGTCAGCTGATTTCTCAACAGAAACTATACAGTCCAGGTGGGAGTGGCAAGAAATATTCAAAGTGATGAATAGCAAGAACCTACAACCAAGGTTACTCTACCTAGCAAAGCAATCATTCAGAATTGATGGGCAGATAAAGAGCTTCACAGAGAAGGAAAAACTACAGGAATTCATCACCACCAAACCAGTATTATATGAAATGCTGAAAAGTACTCTTTAAGAAGAGGAGGCCAAAACCGGTTTGGCTCAGTGAATAGAATGTAGGCCGGTGGACTGAAGGGTCCCAAGTTCAATTCTGGTCAAGGTCATGTGCCTTGATTGTTGGCACATCCCCAGTGGGGGGCATGCAGGAGGTGGCTGATCGATGTCTCTCTCTCATTAATGTATCTAACTCTCTATTCCTCTCCCTTCCTCTCTGTAAAAATAAATAAATAAATAAATAAATAAATAAATAATAAAAAAGAGGAAGAAGAAGAAAAAGGTAAAGATAAAAATTATGAACAACAAATACATATCTATCAACTAGTGAATCTAAAAATTAAATGAATTAAAAACCTAATGAACAGAATAAACTGGTGAATATCATAGAATCAGGAACATAGAAAGGAAGTGTTCTGACAATTCTCAGTCCACTTTCCTGGGGGATGTGTGACAAGACTGGACAATGGATGAGGACAATGTTGGGGGGAAGTAAGGACAGAGGGGTGGGGTGGGAGCCAGGTGGAGAGGAGCTATGGGGGGGAAAAAAGAGGAACAATTGTAATAATCTAAATAATAAAGATTAAATTAAAAAAAGAGAGAAGAAATTATGGAAAAATAATAAAATAAAACAAAGGGGGAAATCAACCAATGGACTTGTATACATGCATATAAGCCTAACCAGTGGACAAAGACAATAGGGAGGTGAGGGCAGGAGTGGTACGGTAATGCGGGGTCGGGGATGAGGACAAATATGTAATATCTTTCCCTAAGGGGTTTGGTTCAGTGGGTAGAGCATCAGCCTGTGGACTCAAGGGTCCCAGGTTCGATTCCGGTCAAGGGCATGTACCTTGGTTGTGGGCACATACCCAGTAGGGAGTGTGCAGGAGGCAGCTGATCCATGTCTCTCTCTCATTGATGTTTCTAACTCTCTATCCCTCTCCTTTCCTATCTGTAAAAACTCAATAAAAAATGTAAAAAATATGTAATACCTCAATCAATAAAGAAATTAAAATGAAAAAAGAAACATTGCAAAAGCAGATACAGAGTCCACCTGTTCTATTAAGCCAGAGATTAAGAGTTTTGCAAAAATATAGACGATGTATCTTTCCTTACTAATATTTTTATTGGTTTAGAAAATATATTTATGTTTCACATAAAAATATGCTATTTATATAAATACGTACTGGATTTTTATTTAATTACATTTTTTTTAATTTCTCAATTTTAATTTCTAATACAATAATTTATTTATATACATATAAAACCAACACAAATGAAAGATCTTTGGACACTCAATAACTTGTGAAAGTGCATAGGGATCCTGAGGACAAACCGATTAAAAACTGCTCTAAACCATACCCCACCTAAAGCTAGTTCCAAGGATAAGCAAGCTTTAGTTAATTTAATGAGCTGGAGAGAAAGAGGACTGAAGAAAGGATGACCTAGAAGATAAAATGCCCATCTTCCCGTACTTGTTTTTCTTCCTCTTTACCTCTTTTTAAGGCTTTTCTAATTTCCTCTCCATATTGAATCGCTACAGGGCTTTGCTGCTCCAATTCTATAACACTTACCCTATTCTGCCTCATATTTTAATTATGTAGGTAATTTATTGTTCAAACATTCTATCCTCTCTGTGTGCACACACACAGAAGAAGTTCTTTTAAAGATTTTTGTTTTTAATTTATTGCTTTTAGAGAAAGAGAGGGAGAGAGAGAGAACCATGAGTTTGTTATTCCACTTATTTATGCATTTACCAGAGGCCTGTGGCAGGAAGATTCCTGCAAGAATGGGGCTTCTTGCATCCAGAGCAAAGCAGAGAAGAGATGGAAGCCTGCCAAGGTGGGCTTCATTCCCTTCTCCACCGCTTCCCTCCCTTCTGTAGGGCTTGGCTTCCTTCTACACTGTCTTCAGTCTTCACTCCATGCCTGCCTATGCAAATTAACTGCCATCTTTGTTGAGTTAATTTGCACACTCGCTCAGATGGGGTGGTGTGCATAACAGAGGGAAGTCATTTTGCATGTTTCTCTTTTATTAGTGTAGATTGGTTGCTTCTTGTATATACCCAGATTGATATGGAAACTGCAATATATGAGGACAACACTGTAACCAACTGAGCTTACCTCACCAGAGCCAGGATGGGAAATTCTTAACCAGAAGTCCACAGACTCCAAGGGGACTGAATTCAACTTTATGAGCTTAAATGGGGGGAAATTTACACATTTATTTTTACTAACCTCTAGCTGAAATTTAGCATTTATTTCTTATGAATGTAGACAACAAACCACAGCAGCACTGTTATCGGACTAACAGGACCCATTTGCTTGAGCACATCAAAGCCAAATAAAACACAAATAGAAGTATTCAACAAAAAAGGTAGAGGTTTGCCAAAACCGGTTTGGCTCAGTAGATAGAGTGTTGGCCTGCAGACTGAAAGGCCCCAGGTTCGATTCCGGTCAAGGGTATGTACTTTGGTTGTGGGCACATCCACAGTAGGGGTCATGCAGGAGGCAGCTGCTCGATGTCTCTCTCTCATTGATGTTTCTAACTCTCTATCCCTCTCCCTTCCTCTCTGTAAAGAATCAATAAAATATATTTTTTTTAAAAAGTAGAGGTTTAAGGAAATTACACCTAGCCTCGAGTCTCAGATGAAGCTAATGCTCTAAGACAAGTGTGTCAAAGTTGCAGCCCATGGGACGCATGGAGCCACAAGGTATATTTTTGCAACCCAGCTAATATAACAGAATGTAAGAAACATTTTAATAAAAATTTCATAACTTTCCCTAACCAGTTTGGTTCAGTTGATAGAGTGTTGGCCTGCAGACTGAAAGGTCCCAGGTTCCATTCAGTCAAGGGCATGTATTTTGGTTGTGGACACATCCCCAGTAGGAGGTGTGCAGAGGCAACTCATTGGTATTACTCTCTCATCAATGTTTCTAACTCTCTATCCTTTTCCCTTCCTCCCTGTAAAAAGTCAATAAAATATATTTTAAAAATTTCATAGCTTAATTCTTACAATATCCTGTTATACATAATCCTATCTAATAAAGAGAAAATATGCTATTTGACCATTCCACCCTCACAAAGATGGCAGTGCCCACAGCCAATAAGGAGGGGATTTGCTAATTGACTGCCACACCCTCAAAGATGGCCGCTGCCCAGGGCCGCCCGAAGTCAGGTAGGCAGGGGTGGCTGAGGCTTGCACTGCCGGCAGTGGCAGCAAAAGAGGCGTGATGGGGGCTTTGTCTTTCCCTGATTGCGGGGTCGCCTCCCATATCTGAGGACTCCCAGACTGTGAGAGGGGGCAGGCTGGGCTGAGGAACTCCCCCTCAAGTGCATGAATTTCCATGCACTGGGCCTCTAGTCTATAATAATAAAAAGGGTAATATGCTAATTAGAGCAGACGTCATTCTGGATGTCCTACCTAACAAAGCTGGGGCGGAGAGAAGCCAGCCCAGGTCTGGGTGCTGGAGGGAAGCAGGGGCTGGCAGCCAGGGGGAAGGAAGGCCTACTCTTGCACGAATTTTCATGCATTGGGTCTCTAGTTATTAATAACAAACTATAACTTTCGCTAATCACTGAGTACTATAATCATGTTGCATTCGTGTCCCTGATGTGCCTTTGCTCAGGTGCACCACTTTTTTCCACGAGTACTAGCAACAAATGTTTTAGCAGCTGATTGCCATGTCATTAGTCTTGGACTGACTTGTTTGGTGTGCGCAACAGGAAATATTTTGCTTTTGGAGAACAATAAAAATAGGTTTATTTGTGTTACATTTATTAATTTGTGCAGTCATTCAGTGTCTGGTTAGTTAAGGTTCAAGAAAAAATATTAATTTTTATTAAAATGTTCTATCATTTTATGTTAATGATTACTCATTTATTTCAGCCCTTTGTATTTAGCATGTCTCTATTGAAATAAACCCAGATTTCTATGAAAATTGAAGCTTTTGTTTTTTTGTGGCCCATATAAACTTAATTTATCTTGTTTATTTGGCCTTCGTTAGCCTTTGAGTTTGACATGCTTGCTCTAAGTTCTGACTCCCTGATGTCCCTTACTGGTATAGATTATATACTGGAAAAATTATTAATCATGGTAGCTAAGGAAGTTGGGCTCTATTGATTTGGTTGCTGTCCAGGCCCTAATGTCAGCCATGACATTGTTCTATCCGGTTTTGTGAGGGTGTGGTTCAGCTTTCATGAACTTAGGGTTGAAATTGAAGTCAAGATGTTATCTTTAGTTTGACCCAAAACTCTGTTCCTGCTGTCAACAGACCCAAGGCTTTGTTCCTAAAACTGATGCTAACCAGGATTTGATACCCTAAGTGCTTAATTATTAAGGAAGGAAGTGGATTTGCAAGGAAGAGGGAGGCCAGTGAGTCATGGTGCTATCAGATTGGATGAGGACAGTTTGGATGGAGAGAGAGAGAGAAAAAAAAAAGGAATTTTATTATTTCATTAAATAAATGAAACCACATTAAAGAAGTTAAGTTTTTGCATGGTTATATCACTAGTCGTAACTGTGACTTTACCATCAACAGAAATTACTGCTATTTTCATATCACATTAGAGTTGTTGCAATTCTCTGAAAATATAATTTATACTCAACACTCTTTTGAAATTACAGGACTTACTGGACTCACCACTAGATCTGTTGTAGGCGGCAGGAACGGCACCAAGTGTCTGACCGACCTGCAGGGTTAAACCAAACCTGTGTTCAGCAACCTCAGTACTTGATTGAGTTCCTGCTAAGAAAGAATTCAGAATCAGACCCAAACTTTAACAGAACATTTACTGGGTAAATTACAGAGAAGAAATAGGTTTAGGAAACAAGTTATAGAGGTAAAGAAAGGTCCCTTGAACCTTGGGGAATAAAGAAGCTAATGGTGATTCACGTGGGGCCGGTGAGAGAGGGGGAAAGGAGAGGCATGGGCCGGCTCCCAGGACGGAGTGGCAATGGGTCTCCATTCTAAAGGTTTCAAGGGCAGAGATTTTAGGAAAGAACCCAGGGAAAGATCTTTAATAGAATACTTAGCAGCTTTCCAGGTGTGTCCATTCAAGGTTGTGGTCTCCACTGATTGGCCAGCACCAGGGCAGCTGATCCTGATACCAAAGCTAGTTTTGTTGCTTATCTGGGTCTGGAGCTGAAATACAACTGAGGTGTAGATGTTATGTCTACAGAGGAAAGGTCAGGGGGTCCAAACCTCTTGACCAGAGATATGCTAGGGGAGGAAACGTCACCCTGGGAATGAGGTCCTACCCTACAATTGATTGTCCATTGCTAGGCACCTGAGGTTTTCCATCCTGGTGACCTCTGTACCAGGCCCATTATCCTTGCTCTGTTCATGTCTGTCTAACTGCCTACAACAGATATTGTTATTAAGTATTTATAAAGAGAGACATTATATTACATTATCATTAATTTACAGCTTTTTTTGTTTCAATATAATTGGTTTCTTTTGAAATTTTATGAACTTAGTTTCATATGTTAAAAAACACTATTTGAGAAGAAATCTACAGGATTCACCTGAGACCTTTTTCAAAAAAAAAAATGTATTGGGAGTAATAAACCTGCTGAGAGTAATCTCCAATTCAGCAGGAACATTATTTTTTTGTTGCACATTGTACACAGTAGGTCCTCAATAAGAGTTTATTGAATTGAACTTAGCATTTCTCAAGGAGTTCACTGGATGTTTTCCCTTTCCAAAGGGCCCCCATATCTCACTTTCTCCTAAGAGAGGAAGTGGATCAAGCTGTCACCAATCTACATGTAATCCCCATAGCCTTGCAGGCCAAAACTGGCTGCCTCCGAGCCAGATGCTCCTTTGTGTTTTAAAGTGTGTGTCATGTGCATGAGAAGATTAAGATTATAGTTATAACACAGTGGGTGGTATCAGAAACACTTTTCATTTAGAGTCCAACTGAATAAATGCTGCAAAACTACAAAATGTTTAAATAGGATCGACTATGGAAAACTCTAATATCAGCCATTTACGTAAGCAGTTTCGCATTTATACCAAAGTTCATTTACATTATCCATTTGCTTTGTTATGTTCTGTTTTCTTTTTACAATAAACTATACATTTCTGCCAGCTCTTCAGCTCTTGCTTCTCAGTCGCATTGCCATTTGCTTATGCAATATGGTGGTTTGCACATGTTTCAAAAAAACTAAAGGAAATGTTGTGCTACTTTTCCCTTATTTTCCTTCCACATCTCTAACCACTCCTTTCCTGTTGACTTGTCTGAAAGCTCTTTTTCTCCTGCTATTAAGTTGGGCATGAGTGCTAATCTTAAGTATCTAAGCAGACTTCAGGATGGAGATGATCACAGTAGTAAAGCCACAGGTTGCTTATTCTAAGAACAAGTGTTCAGGGAAATAGCTTTAAGGATATTCTCAAATGAAAAATTCATGGTGAAAGGGACATGCAGGACTTGAGTGCTATTAGTTTAAAAGGTTTCATAATAAGGCCCACATTTACTGTCCTTTAGATAAAGGCCTTGGGTTTCTGGCAAATAGCAAAGATCCCAGCAGTTAGATAACTGGCCACAGAAAGATTGCAGATCAGGATTGAGAAATGCAGGCTCTGAAGCCAAGTAGAAACGGTGTTGGGAGAGGAAGCAAGAGACTCCTGTAATAGTCAGCACAGATCAGGAGCAGAAAGGCTGAAAACGAACCAAATGAGAAGCCAAATGAGGACCTTTTATACCCTCCCTGCTTGTTACCAGAACGTGTCTCAAAGTATAGAAGTGGGTGCACACCTTAGACAAGGTATAGGTTACAAAGGAGCTGAGGAAGCTCCTTCATAGAGAGTTTCCAAAGGTTTCGTGGTTGGATTTTGTTTTCTTTTTCAAAAATGTTTATTACAGAAATGTTCAGACCCACATACAAATAGTAATATTATATATGAACCCCATATACCTATCGCTCAGCTTAAATAATTCACAACATTTTGACTATAGAGTTCCAACCATCCCTTCCCTCAATTGTTTTTTGAGGTTCATTTTCTAGCCCTCTGATTTTTATGCCATCTTCTTTGGCAATGTGCCCCATTCTCATGACTCCAACTACTGCTTTAATGCATCTGAGCCCCAAGTGTGGAGCGCCAGCCCCATCCTTTGAGGTATGTTCAGTTGCCTCCTGCATCTGTTCATTCCAAGATCCAATGGCACGTAAGTCTGTAGTAGACATTGTTGGTGACTTCCCAGCAGCTTCCCATCTTGATCATGTGTTCTGCTCTGGAATCTCACTTCATTGATGTATGAGGGTAGGTTTAATTCCTCTCCAGTCCCAGACATTAATCTGCTTCATCTAAACCCGTGGTTGGCAAACTGTGGCTCGAGAGCCACCTGTGACTCTTTGGCTCCTTAAGTGTGGCTCTTCCACAAAATACCACAGCCTGGGCGAGTCTATTTTGAAGAAGTGGTGTTAGAAGAAGTTTAAGTTTAAAAAAATTGGCTCTCAAAAGAAATTTCAATCGGTGTACTGTTGATATTTGGCTCTGTTGACTAATGAGTTTGCCAACCACCGGTATCCATGATAATTTCATTCCCCCTTTTGAGTGATTGGCTTAATGATATGCATGTAATGTAAATAAGGCTAATGATACGTAAAGAGAAATATGCAGGAAGTAGGAGGATTTAAAGAGTTTTCCTTACTCTTTTAAAGGAACTAGAGGCCCAGTGCATGAAACTCGTGCAGGGGAGGGAGTCCTTCAGCCTGACCTGTGCCCTCTTGCAGTCCAAGACCCCTTGGGGGATGTCTGCCTGCCTCGGGGAGCAAGCCTAATCTGGCAGGCGGACATCCCTCCCACAGTCCGGGAGCCCTCGGTCCTCACCACCCACCTGCTTGCTGCTCTTAGCAGGATAGGTTCCCGCTACCACTGCTGCGCTCACCAGCCATGAGCCCGGCTTCTGGCTGAGTAGCACTTCCCCTGTAGGAGCGCATTGACCACCGGGGGTGGTTGCTCCTGCACTGAGCATCTGCCCGCTGGTGATCAGTGCACATCATAGCGATCAGTCATTCCAGTCACTATGGCTTTTATAACATAACGGTCACTTAGGCTTTTATAACATAGATGTGAGAAAGATACTCTCCCTTTTTTGGAGCCAGATAACCTGTAGTTGTATGATGCCACTCACTAAGAAAGTTACTTAACTTCCTTATACTTCAGTTTTCATATCTGTAAGATGGGGATAATAGAACCGACTCATGGGATTGTGTAAGGAGCAAAGGAACTAATATATGTGATGTGCTGTGTACATTTTAGCTAATGTTATTTTGTAAGGATTTTGGGCTTGGAGCTGTGGCAGCCATCTAGTGAACATTAAAGAGCAAGCTTGAGGACAAGGACCAACTCACTACGTAGGGAAAAGAAGTGCAGAAAGTACTTTAATCATTAAAGACGCTAAGCTACTGAATTAAATAAGCCTAGAACCATACTAGACCTGAGTTTTTCATTAAGTGAGATAATAATTTTCCTTATTTATATGTGTCTCTTTGGTGGTATTTTCTTTTCCGTGAAGCCACACACACACACAAACAAAAAAAAAACAAAAAACTAATATCTGGATTTTTATGTAAATTCCAGCTTTTCAATATTAGGAATTCAATTAATTAAAAAAACAAATTGTATGGGCCAAACACACTGCTGGGCTATCTGTTTTAGACCAATCAGTCTATCAATAGCATCTTTCAAGGTTCATCCTTTTCACTGTATGAGCAGTTATAAAGTCAGATTACACAGAACAGTAAGCAATCACTCATTCTAAATTTTTGTAATTTGACCTGCTCCTGATCAAATAATTTTATGGTGTTTAGGTATCTTAAAATGAATAATAAAAGAAAAAGAGCCGAGACCGGTTTGGCTCAGTGGATAGAGCGTCGGCCTGTGGACTGAAAGGTCCCAGGTTCGATTCCGGTCTGGGGCATGTACCTTGGTTGCGGGCACATCTCCAGTGTGGGTTGTGCAGGAGGCGGCTGATCGATGTCTCTCTCTCATCGATGTTTCTGACTTTCTATCCCTCTCCCTTCCTCTCTGTAAAAAATCAATAAAATATATTAAAAAAAAAAAAAAGAAAAAAGAAAAAGAGACATTTTACCACTTTACCCATTACATGCATTAACTATATAGTAAATAGTTAATATTCATATATAGGGTATCCCCCAAAAAATGTATACTTACTTTATTCTGATCACTCCATTGATGTTTCTTTCTTTTCAGATTTAACCTATTGGAATTAATAATTATTCAGTATTTATACATTTTTTGGAACACCCTGTATATGTTTTATATTTTTATGTAACATATGTACAAATATAAAACTGCAATTTGTCCTGGTCAGTATGATTTGGTTGGTTGGAGTGTTGTTCCATACACCAAAAGGTTGTGAGTTCGATTCCCAGTCAAGGCACATACCTAGGTTGTGAGTTCAGATCCCAGTTGGGGTACATACAGGAGGCAATTGATCGATGTTTCTCTCTCTCTCTTTCTCTCTCTCTCCCTTCCTCTCTCTAAGAGGGGTGAGGATTACAACAAGATTTAAAAAAAAAACCCTGCAATTTAATACTTTTAAACAGTCGTTACTCAGAAAAATTAAATCATCTTTTGCATCCTAAGTATATCACATTGTCACTTCTAACCATGACTGCAACAAATAATTCTTGTATTACTTCAATAAGCTATTTTTTTAAATGGTTGATTATTAAAATAAGTCTTTTAGAAAAATTCTGTTATCAGGATGCCATCAGATAAACAATTTTATATTCTACTGAAGAAATGTAAATAGATGGATTTTTAGTAGATCATAGTACTTCTCAAATTTATCCTGTATAATTCAGACCACTGTTTTGTTCAAAAAAATAAAAGGCTCGGCTTTTATTAATAGCAGGTATTTAAAATAGAGCAGCTGCTCTCAAACTATTTCTTGCCAATGACAGCTTTAGGCAGGAGAGAAAAACACTAGAAAAATCTACATCGTATACTTGCTTTACTATATATTAATTCTGATTTTCTGGAAGAAGAGTTAGGGATAACAGTAAAGTGTTACTTTACAGAAAAAAATTGGGGAGATTTTGTATGCATCTATTTTTACAATTCTAGTATGTCTTATTTATTGTTTGAGCAACATGTACATACCCTAATGTACCCATGTAAGTATTGGAAAATTCCATGCTAAAATACCAGTGACACAAATATATAATACTACGTGTTGTAATCAAAACCCAGAGCAGCAGAAACCGGTTTGGCTCTGTGGATAGAGCGTCGGCCTGAGAACTGAAAGGTCCCAGGTTCCATTCCGGTCAAAGGCATGTACATTGGATGCGGGCACATCCCCAGTTGGGGACGTGCAGAAGGTGGCTGATCGATGTCTCTCTCTCATCAATGTTTCTAACTTTCTATCCCTCTCCCTTCCTCTCTGTAAAAAATCAATAAAATATATTTAAAAAAAATAACCCAGAGCAAACTGATAATGGTAAAGCTTAACTGAGCAAGGAATGTAAAAATAGCAACTTTTGCCCAGCTGATGTGGCTCAGTAGTTGAGTGTCGATTCAGGAACCAGGAGGTCATGGATCTATTCCAGGTCAGGGCATATGCCTGGGTTGCAGGCTCAATCCACAGTGGGGGGCATGCAGGAGGAATTAGCCGATCAATGATTCTCCTCATCACTGATGTTTCTATCTTTCTCTCCCTCTCTCTTCCTTGCTCTGAAATCAATGAAAACATATTTTTTTTTAAAAAAGAATAGCAACTGTAAAAAAACCATATCCAACTTAAAACAATACTGATAGCAAAAGTGTCCTTCCTGCAAATTATGGGATTTTCTTCCAACCACATATGCACATATGCTATAGAGCTTTGTATGCATCCTGTCTTCATAGTATTAACACTGAATTAATCCTCACAAAGCTCTAACAACTTACTAATTTTGGTTTATGAAAAGCAGAACTTTATAACCCTTAATAACTCAGTAGGTTTCATGTAGGCTTTATTTAATTTTATGTGAAAATGAATGTTTTAGGAATTCGCTGAGATACTTTTAAGAGCCAAGGACCATATTTTTTAGAATGACTTCAAAAAGATCATGGCCTGCCTAGATTAATACAATGTACAGAGAGATCATTTATTTTCCTCATAAATTGGAGCCCCTCAGAGAGGGGCCCAGATTAGCCTTTGCATCAGGACTATTTTATTAGCTGCCACTAGTTACTTTCTACTACATTGGTCCAGACCATCATCTCCTCACATCTAAAAGACCTAATACCCACTAGCAATAGAAGTTACCAGCCCCTATATTAGTAGCTAGCAGTTTAAGGTCTCTCCACCTCGAATGGTGCTCAAAAATAATCAAGGGAATTGAGAGCTATTTTTCAATGTTTCAAAAACCTAAAGGAAATCATGCATTCACTTGTAATATAGTTCTATTGGCTATGTCTTACTTTCAGTGTGGAATTATACCAATTCAGTGAAGAAATACCAGTTATCTCTTCATTATCTGAAGTTTAGAATAACAATTTCTTATCTCTGATTTATAAAACATGCTAAACTCATCCTTGCTTCTATGTCTTCACTCATTTTGATCTTTTCAACTCTAATTTTTTACTTCTTTCTATTCAAATTCTCCCTCATTTTAAAAAGATAGACTCAAGACCCAACTTACTGTAGTCCTCCCATTACTGAATTTACCCAACACTTGTTGACTATTTTATTATCCTAATTTCTTAACATGCTCTAATCCTAACTCCAAAGTTAATTTCTTAACATGCTCTAATCCTAACTCCAAACACTGGATCCTTGTCTTCTAGGTCACTTTTGGATCAGTATTGCACAAATAGAATGTTCTGATTTGAATTTGAATGAAACTGATTTGAATTTGTAAGACAGTTGATAGAAGTTTGTCTAATTTACATAATTTATAGTGTCCTTAAAAAAAATGAGGCTGAGTGAAGCTTACAGACCAGGTTTTTATCTTCCTAAATTATTATGAATATATTCATACATGGAGAGAAATGGAAAGAAAATTACATATACATTTGTAGACTCTCCACCTTTATCTAACAATTGTTATCATTTTACCATGTTTAGTTCATCACTCTCCAATGATCCATCTATACATATTTTATATTGTTGATGAATCATTTAAAAGTAAGTTGCAGATATCATAACACTTAACCCTTAATACTTCAATATGCATCCCTAAGAAAAGAAAGCTTTTCCTACATAACTGTAACACCATTATTGTACATAATAAAATCAATAATTAATTCAATGTCATTTAATATTCAGTTCTTACTCAATTTTTCCCAAAATTCCCCAAGGATATCTCTTGTATCTGTCTTTTTTAAAAAATATATTTTTTATTGATTTCAGAGAGGGAGAGGGAGAAAGAATTATTGATTGGCTGCTTGCTGCATGCCCCCTACTGCAGATCGAGCCCAAAACCTGGGCATGTACCCTTGATTGGAATCAAACCTGGACCCTTCAGTCGACAGGCCAATGCTCTATCCACTGAGCAAAACTAGCTAGGGCTTATATTTGTCTTTTTTCCAACCAGGAGCAAAAAAAGGTTCACATATTATATTTGGTTATCATATTTGTAGGGAGTAGGGGAGGAAAAAGTTTTCCATATTTGGAGGTATGATGTCTCTTTACATAGTTTTAATATAAAATAGTTCCTGTTCATTTTTTGAGATTGATATTTTAAAGAGAGGCAATTGTAAAAAAACAGTTTTAATAATGTTAAATAATTCTACAGGGAAAACATTTTTCAGTTTTCTTTGTTTACAGGAAAAAAAGTTCCTATTCTGAGATTATGAAATCTTAAAATTTAACGTACTCCTCAGTTGATATAGTTCCAAATAAGATAGCCACTAAGAGGAGAAAAATGTGAATTTAGAAGATAATAAATGGGTTCTAGCATTCAACCAGGTAGGATGTCTTAAGCAAATTATTTAGCTGCTGTGAGGTTCATTTTCTGCTGGGTAAGGTCGTACCTACTTTGTACAGTAAGAATTACTGTGAGATAATTATGCAAAGAAAGCCTAACATAGCACAGAAGCTTAATAAATGCTGGAATCCTCTCCCTACCTCCCCCAAGTCCCTATTTTATTTTACTTTTCTAAGAAAGGGTATTTACAGATTGGTAAATTTCCCGAGAATAAGTGTTTCTTTGAATATTTTGTTGCCAAGTCAATTGCAAAACATAAAGTCCAAATTGAAGTTTTACACTACATTTTAGCTTCCTTTACTTTTGGGTTGTGACTTGAAAGTACATCTGTGCACCTTCATTTTGAGTTTATTTTGTAAAATGATTTCCAAAAGGTACCTCTAAGAGTAATTTAAGATAAAATCTTTACTATTTAATATTAACATTTTAATCTAAGTATGTTTTTGGTTTTCTTTAGGTTATATTTCTGCCTAATATTTGATATATGATGTTTTAAAATAGAATATAATTTCAAATTACTTGCATGAGGAATGGACACAGCTTGAATAGAAATAATTTTAAAATTAAGGAGATACATTTTGGACAAGCTTTAGTATACTACTGGTTCTCTTATTAACGAATCAATAAATCTTTAGTCCCACCAGTGTGGCTCAATTGGTTGAGCCTCATCCCATGTACCAAGGAGTTGCTGTTCAATTCCCAGTCAGGGCACATGCCCTGGTTGTGGGCTTGATCCCCAGTAAGGGGCGTGCAGGAGGTAGCTGATCAATGTTTCTCTTCCATCCATGTTTCTATCTTTCTCTCCTTCTCCTTTCTTCTCTCTGAAATCAATAAAAACATATTAAAATATTTTAAAAATAAAAAATCTTTAATATGTGTTAATTAAAAAATTAGATACATAGTACAAAAGATCACAACTTTCTTTTAAAAATAATTAAAAGAAAAGCTAATTATCTTTGAATTGGAAAGATCAAATAAGTCACTAATGATTAAAACAAAATTATCCTTGTCCCAGCCAAGTGGCTCAGTTGGAGCATCATTCCATACACCAAAGGGTTTCAGGTTCAGTTCCCAGTCAGGTCACATACCTGGGTTGTGGATTCAGTCCCTGGATAGGGTGTGTGCAGAAGGTGGCTGATAGATGTTTCTCTCTGTGTCCCTTTCTGTCTCTCTAAAGTCAATAAAAACATATCCTTGGGTGAGGATTTTAAAAACATTTTTAAAAAGAAAATTATCCTTATAGACCACATGTTGGGACACAAAACAAGTCTCAATAAACCTAAGAAGACTGAAATCTTATCAAGCATCTTTTATGACCATAACGGTATGAAACTAAAAATCAATCAAGAAAAAACAACACTGAAAAATAAACAAAGACATGGAGGCTAAACAATGAATAGGTTACAAATAAAATCAAGAAAGAAATCAAACAATATCTTGAACAA
Organism: Lasiurus borealis; assembly: GCA_004026805.1. NCBI lineage: Eukaryota > Metazoa > Chordata > Mammalia > Chiroptera > Vespertilionidae > Lasiurus > Lasiurus borealis. The sequence goes on from PVJN01011066.1 coordinate 21,551, forward strand.
AAAGAAAATGAGAACACAATAATCCAAATTATATGGGACATTGTGAAAGCCGTCCTAAGAGAAATACATAGCAAGAAAATTTTCAAATAAACAATTTAACTTTGCATTTAAAGGACTTAGAAAAAGAACAACAGAGGCCAACGTGAGTAGAAAAAGAAAATATGCTAGCTGGTTTGGCTCAGTGGATAGAGCATTGGCCTGAGAACTGAAAGGTCCCAGGTTCGATTCTGGCCAAGGGCACATGCCTGGGGTTTTAGGCTCTATCTCCAGTAGGAGGTGTGTAGGAGGCAGCCAATCAATGATTCTCTTTCATCATTGATGTTTCTATCTCTCTCTCCTTCTCCCTTCATCTCTAAAATCAATAAAAATATATTTTTAAAAAATCAATGAAACCAAGAGCTGGTTCTTTGAAAAAAATAAACAAGATTGACAAACCTTTAATCACACTCATCAAGAAAAAAAGGAAGGAACAGAGAGAAACATCGACGTGGCTCAGAATGGCTCGGTTGTTGGGAACATTGTTCCATACATCAAAAAGGTTGTGTTTTTGATTCCTGGTCAGGGTACAAACCTAGGTTGTGGGTTGGATCCCCAATCAGAGCCTGTGCAGGAGGCAACCAATCAATGTTTCTCTCTCTCGCTCTCTCCCTTCTTCTCTCTCTAAAATCAATAGACATATCCTTGAGTGAGGATTAAAAAAGAAAAAAAAGAGAGTGTAAATAAATAAAATCAGAAATAAAAGGGGAGAAGTAACAACTAACACAACTCATGCAGGAATTCTCTTTTACTGTAACTTCCTAGCATTTCTTTTATTTACTTATTGTTGGGTGATTATATTATAAAGAAAAGCAGTTTGTGAATTTCAATTGCTACATAAATAATGCATATTTATTCATATTTAGGCGACTGTATTATGGTTTGTTTGCTATTTATCACCATTACACAGGCCAATGTACAACAACCAACTTGAGGTTTTTGCCATGATTGCTAATGTTTGTTGCTGCAAAATACTTCATCAAGTGGGACAAATAGCTGATGGCCCTCAAAAATCTAATCTCTATATCAAACTGAAGTGAGTGAAAGTAGACTGTGCATTGAAAATAGTACTACAAGATTATAGGCCAGACAACTTCAATTAAAGCAGTGGTCTTTTATAATTTTCCAACACGACAAGAGAACTCACCACCAACTAGAAGCTAGTAATCAGAAATAAGAGAGCTATTTTTAAGCAAGTTTCCTACCAATTAGTGATGTGAACCCTCTTCTTCTGTCCTGCTGGTTTGCTCACTATGGAACCCTTTATCTTCCTCTCTCATCTCTACCCATTATGAACTCAATGACCTTGCTCTCTCTCTTTCCCGTAGAGTAGAAATGTTTCTGTGCTCTGCAATTTAATAGTTCATGACATACTCTTTTGTGCTAGTCTCTGATGGTTTTAGATGTGCTGTGTATTCTCTACTAGATTGTAGACCCTGAGGCTAAGACTATGCATCAGATTTTTTTAATGCTTTTTTTTTTTAAGAGAAATATCAATGCCTCTTGCACGTCCCCTATGAGGGATGAAGCCAGCAACCTGAGCATATGCCCCAATCAGGAATTGAACCAGCAACCTTTCAGTGCACAGGACAATGCCTAGCCAATCACGCCACACCGGCCATGACTGTTAATGATGTTTATGCTAAACATGATAGGCACTAAACAATGTCCTATTGGAAAATCTAAAAATAGCCATTGGTTTTGTACAACTGTGACCAGAGCTCAAAGCAAAAACACTTCATGTCTGTGTGGGGTAGAATGTACAATCACTGGGCATTAATGTTTTCACATTTATTTACATCCTCTGATTACAATAGACATAAATCTACTTAAGCTGGCTTAGCTTAGGTACTTATAAAAAGCAGACAAGATAATTTCATGGAACCCAACCTTGGTAATGAAGACTGCAGGGGACTGAACCTGGGAATTGGAATGTCAGAAACCATTCATTTTATCATTTCTCTATCCAGTTGCTTGGATCTCACTGGGTAGGTATAGTCATGGCTTCTCAACCTTCCATAGCCCATGCGTAATTACCCCAGCCTTCACATTTCCAAATTTCTGACAGAAAAATATGGTTGGCCTGTACTGGGTCAGACAGTAATCCCTAGTCCAATCAGCTCTCCTGAATAACAAGTGTCATGTGGTTTGATATTCATTCTCAGCAGGGTTTGGGGAACACCACTCAACGAAGAAGACAGGCAACTTGATTGATGCAACAACCAGTTAAAATATACAGGAAATTGCAACAAAAGCTTTTATGAGTGTCTTCCCAGCTCATAACCCCCTTCCTCTGATCATTTTACACCTGATCTAGTGGGGTGGGTCCCTGTAGACATATTTGTACCAAATGGCACTCTACCTCTGGCCAGTAACCAAACCAGGGTGAGCACTCTTCCCAAGGCAAGTTAAACTGGTTTTCCATCCTGGGAAACTTGGTTTGAGGCCAAGAAACTGCCCAAAAGCTAGAATTGTTTTTTGAGAGGAAAGACTGTCAACTAAGAACTGTTTCAGGACCATCTTTCCTCTTTCTGTTCTCAAGGAAGGAAAGAGAGCTAGCCTGCTGTGAGAGAGGAATGAAGCAGATATATCCTTAAAGAAGCAGGGCTGAGGCAAGAGAGCAGCTCTCCCCGTGCCTTTAGGACTGAATAGTTTCTGATTTTAGAAGCCCCACTACTTTGCTGCCTTGTGTTCTGCAAGACATCTCCACATTCTTTTTTGCTTAAGTTAGCTTGAGTTGGTGTCTAAATAGTTGTAACCGAGACATCCAGATTAAAAGAAACAGTCTTTCCTACACTTGTCCATTGAGACCAGTCAGTCACATCAAGAGGCAATATTTTGTTGCCATGAAAAGCTTCTAAATTTATCTTGGAGACTCATATATCTGTGCAGCTATACAGTACATCTGTTGGTGACTCATGAGGATTAAGTTGTATGGGAGGCCTGTTACCTGATTCTCAGTTGGGTGTCATATTATTTCTTAAAAGAGAACAATTTATGAAAAAAAAGTTGGCCTTGACATTTTTTATCATTCATTATGTCCGTTATTATAACTGAGGCTTGTAACAGTTTTACTTTTTTAAATTTATTTATTTATTAGTTTTTAGAGGGAGAGCGGAAAAGAGAGAGAGAGAGAAAGAAAAACATTAATTTGTTGTTCCACTTATTTGTGCATTCGTTGCTTGATTTTTGTACATGTCCTGACCAGGGACTGAACCTACAACTTTGGCCTATAGGGACAACATTCTAACCAGCTAAGCTACCTGGTCATTTCAAAGCACATTCACACAACTCTCTTTTTTGGCATTCACAACAATCCTCTGAGGAGGTATTATTGGATCATTCCTATTCCCTATATGAGGAAACTGAAGCTCAAAGAGACCTGGTGATTTGTTTAGGATCATGAATCTAGAGGGACTACAATATGGACTCAAAAGCAGTGTTCTTTATATATGCCTGACCCATGTGTGGTCTGTGTCTTCTTTTAGGTGGTTTTTACATTTTTGGTTTATTTTTCCCTTTAAAAACTCATTTTATTGAAATATAAAATGGTCACAGAGAAGTGAACACACCATGTATCACCAATGGAGGATGGCATTGGATATGACCTGCTCCCCAGAGCACCTTTTCTCCCCCTGTCCCACTACTATTCCTCCTTCCACCTCCCCCCATACCATTCTGTTTCCACACTACATATTTGCCTGTTTTCAAACTTTATGTAAATGAGATCATGCAGAATGGATATCTTTGTGTTCAACTTCTTTTGCCAGTGTGAGATTTATCCACATTGTTGTAACAGTATTTCATTCATTTATATTCCTGCATAGTATTCCATTTTATGAATACACCACAGTTTATGTATCCTTTCTATTACCTATACATAATAGAATTATTTTCTGTGGAGGCTATAAGGAAGGGTGCTCTATGAGCATTCATTAACACGTTTTTTTATGCACCCCATGCATATCCTATTGAGTAAATATCTAGGAATAAAATTGCTAGGTAAAATATACAGATTTAATAACTACTGCAAGGCAGTTTTCCAATGTGGGTGTATCAATTTACCCTCCCACTCAACTGGTATAGGAAAATTTTGGTTTTGCCATATTCTCATCAACACTGGTATTTTCTGTTTTTAATCTCAACCATTCTGGTGAGTGTATAATGGTGTATTTTAATTTGCTTTCCCCTGATAACTGATACGCTTGAGCATATTTTTATGTTTACTGGTTATTTGGATACCCTCTTTTATGAGGAGCCTCTCAAGTATTTTTCCATTTTTCTACTGATTTGTAAGATTTTCTTATATATCCTGAATAAGATGCATTACCTATTTTTAAAAAGATTTTTTGTTGATTTTTTTTTTTTTTTTTTTAGCGAGAGAGGAAGGGAGTGGGGAGAGAGAGAAACATTGATGTGAGCATCACAACGGGTGAAGGAAGCACCGTAGCTCGGGTCTGAGGAATGTATCAGAATCTAACAGCCAGAGAAACACTGTATCTGGGAACTACAGTTGGGAGGGAGGACTTGTGAGAAAAAAACTGGAATGAGTCAGCTTTGGATAGTCTCCATACCCAGAGGGCACTGATGCCAGATGACATAGTACCAGGCATACAGGACGGTTTCCTTTCCCTCAATTCCTCTATCTCCCCCTGGCACAGGGGAGACAGATCAGAAACAGCCCTAAGACGTGTGAGAGACAGGGCGAGGGGAGAGAAGCAATTGATAAGGCACCTACCTCCCCATCTCAGGCTTGGAAGCCTAAAGCGAGCCTGAGCTGGGGAAGCGGAGGCTTAGCTTTGAACACGTTTGGAATTTTGAAACTGTCCCTGAGAAGACTGCAGTTATATGATTAGAGGCCTCGATTGGACTCTTCTACAAATTCTCCCCTCAGCAGTTTCTATTCCGATGCTTCATTCGTCTACTGAGTTTTCAGCTTCAATTATTAAACTTGTTACCTCCAGAAATTGTTTGGCTCTTTACGCTACCTGCTTAACTTATTTTACAGTCTTTTGTTCTTTGCTCATATTGTCAAGCCACTCTCTTATTTCTTTAAACACTTTAAACATTTATTACTAGTGGACCTGCCTGTTGCAGTCTCTCATGTCTTTGCACATCTGATTCTTCTGTTTTGTTTCTGTTAGTCCTTGCTTCAAGTGCCTCATTTCCTTGTGTTTTCGACCTGTTACTGTAAGCTGAATCATTGGCCTTGGCATTTTATCTGTGGAATTTCTTTGAGGTCCAGGTTGACACTGCAGTCCTCCTGCCTGGGGAACTACTTACCTGAGGCCACTTCAAGTTCAATGATCATTTGAGGTTTTCAAACCTCACAGGGAGAATGCTTTGGGACTGAAAATCCATTTAGAGGCCGGCTTGTGTCATAAATGATCAGGGAAATTTTTTTTAAAAATCGATTTGAGTGAGATAGGAAGGGGAGGGGCAGGGAAAGAGAGAGGAGAGAAAGGAAGAGAGAGAGAGAGAGAGAGAGAGAGAGAGAGAGAGAGAGAGAGAGAGAGAGAATAATTTGTTGTTCCACTTATTTATGCATTTATTGGTTGATTCTTATATGTGCACTGACTGGGGATAAAACCCACAATGTTCATGCATCAGGATGACACTCCAACCAATTGAGCTGTCCAGCCAGGGCCTTAGGAGACTTTTTAAAATCTATTGTCCTCACCTAGTGTCAAGTTTAAGATACAAGTTTTCTTGCTGTCCACTTCTTAGTGATGTGCATTTCCCTTTGGGATTCTGGGGATCCTAGTTTTAAAGCGATCTTCTTGTAGACTCTCTATTTGGGAAGGCACTATCTCCTGTCTCCCAAACTGTGCAGACTCAAAGTGGAAGCTCAAGATCACTAGAGTCCTTCAGAAACATTTGGTACTGAGCCAATTTTATCTCTTAGAATTTCTGCTTTCACTTTATTTGGGGTCTTGTAGGTTTTCTTGTAACATGTCAGTGAGCAACACATTTTAAAAAAAATGTTTTTCATTCAACATAGAACCCCAAGTGGAGGTTCACCAAACCCCTTACAGAATTGTCTGCTCACAAACCTGTGTCACTTTCCTCCTGGGCACACATGCTTCCGGAAATCTGGACAAGACCCCTTTACATTTGAAGGAAATTAAAGGCTTTTTTGTTATCTGGGAGTAATTGGAGATAATGCCTGAGAATTCACCCAGGTAGAGACATATACCTGAAACTGATGATGATAAACTAGGGTTACTTTCATATCTGTACATGGCTGAGCTCAGCTTCTTCGTAAAACTGATCACAATTACGTAACTAGCTATAAATGCCTTTAACATTTCTAAAGACACATTAAGAAAGTAGAGGCAGTGCTTCTACATTATTGAAGTGATCTGCAGAGGGGTGTGAGTTTGAGGCTGAAATGAAATGTAGCACTCATCAATTTGTAGCAGCATGGCCAAACCAGTCCCCTAAAACAGACACTATGAGGCTGGGGGTGTTTAGTGACTGTACCATCTCTAGTATCTACAGTCCCTGTCAGCTTCACAGATAGTCCCCAGTCTGGGAGTTTACCAAGCCTTTGCCAGCCTCTGTAGGAGAGAATGGTTGCCTGCTCCGAAGATCTGTGTCACTTTACTCCTAGACCCTATTTCCGAGCCTCCCTTACAGCAGATGGGTATGGTCTGAGTTTTGGTCAATGGAATGTGGGCAAAAGTTAGCCTGGCCCATAAAACTCTCCTGAACAGTTATTGGTGAGACACAGCTATTGGCCAAGCGTGCTGGCCCCTGCTCCTCTCCATTAGATGTAGCATGTGTTGACTCTCCATCTACTGGGTTTCTGCTTATTCAGACCTCAGCAAGTAGGTTAATGGGGCAAAAAGATATAGGACACATGGACACTACATAACACAGAATTCAAATCGTCGGTCCGCAGTGCTGGCACCTTATCTTAATTCTAGTTACCTACTAAATTCTCTCTTGTGTTTTTATTTTGTTTTGTTTTGTTTGTTTGTTTTTTGCTTCTTGCTGTATGTTTAAAATTGATTCAATAAGTCATGTAATTCAAAAACCAAAACCAACACCTGGCATGATATTTTTCTTCTGCTACTGAAACAGAAGATGGCAGACCACGAGATGGGAGAAATCTGGGAGCCCAAGTCACTAATTTACCAAACACCAATTAGAATTTGACTGAGAGAGAAATTAAACTTCTACTGAACGAAGCTATGGAGATTCTACAATGTTTCTGTTACTATAGCTATTATATTAACAAATACAACCCACATCACCCTGAAATTCCTACAAAATTACCTAATGTGGTTGTAAAATCTGCCTTTAGCAAGGTAGGTCACCTGGATCCAGCAAGTAGGATTTAGATATAATCTTTTACCCTATCACTAGTTCTATATCGCTTCATTGTCTACAGGGACATCACAATCAGCATATTCTCATTGCAACTAGGTAACAATGATTAGGCCATGGCTGTGGATAGCATTTATCTATGAGGTGTAGGAGGGACTGGGCTAAACAAGCCCGGCCATGGCCCACCAGTTATACATTTTGCTGAACAATGTCTTTACATGTAACCTGAATAACTTGGGTGGGCCCATATATATGCCTTTGGGTGGCGTACCCCATTTTAAACACAATACTCCAACTCTAGAAACCCTCAAGATAACGTCCATCTTTACCCTGGTAAGATAGTAAAATTGCACAATGTTTTCTCACATTATGGGGTCAAGTTACTTAGTGGAAAAAAACAAAAGCCAATTCTGGCTAACTCAAGCAAAAACAAAAACAAAAAACTAAGTTATAAAATTTAGCTTGCATACTAATAAAATAAAATAAAATAAAAGTCTGGTGAACCATAGTCAACAAACTGGTAAGAATTCCAGAAGGCCAGACCAGATAAAAACTCCAAGATCAAAACAGAGGCTAGTTAACTTGTCTTCAAATTATCACCCCATGGATTACTTACTAACTAATAAGAGGAAAAGCTACTTTTACAAAGGAGAAATCTGATAGACACCACCTTAACTGAGATCTATTTAATGTCACTAATAATGGGGCAAACTGATATTACATATCTTCTGAAGTGATACTAGAAGGACACAATGTCATCTGTGTAGTATATTTGTAAAAATATTTAACCCGAAACTAATCTGGGGTAACAATCGGCAATTCTCCAGATGGTGAGACTTCTATAAGACAACTTGCGTGTAATCTTCAAAATGATCAGTGTCATAAAAGACCAAAGGATGCAAAGGACTGCTCTAAATTAAAATAGGCTAGAAACACATGAACCTTGATTAAATCCTAGCTTGAAAACACACACACACACACACACACACACATGCACACTATTTTAAAGGGCATTGGGAGAATAATTTTAAAATTTTGAATATGTATTAGATAATATACTGTGTCAATTTAAGTTTCTGGAGTGAGATAGTATTGTGGTTATCAGAATGTCCTCATTCTTAGGAAATATCTATAACATAGTATCAAGATTCAGCAAAAAAAAAAAGAAGATAAAAAGGTAGGTAAGTAGACAAAAACAGAGCAAGCAAATGTCACAAAAGTTAATGATAGGTGAATCTATGTGAAGGTATAGAGTTGTTCATTGTATTATTTTCTCAACTTTTTGTAGGTTTGACATTTTTCAGAATGAACACTTGGAAAACTTTGTAAAAAACTGTAGTGCTCTAAATTGTGCCTAGGAATTTTTAAGGTGTGGACAATAAATTATACTGGGATGGGTGTGGGCAACTATTACATTAAATGTTTCATGCCAGTGTCTGACAAAAGATGTAGCTTTTTATAGGTATGATAAAATTCAATAAAAAGGTTTTTAAAATGAGAGAGGAAGAAAATTACCAAAGGTCACATAACTTACTAAGTGGCAGAGCTGGGATATAATAAACTCACGCTCACAGCTTTTTTCTCTATGGACAGCAAAACAGCCAAAAGCTTGCTATGCTCTGAAATCAAATAACCTATTTCTTAATTTTGCAGAAGGCTAATCTGAAAAATAATTTCTAAATAATTGTTAAATTCTAAAGATAGTTACAGAGTAAAAGGAAAAGAATACTTAAAAAATATTGTTCGATTAAGCCAAACTTGAGAGTATGTTTGGGATTTATAAGAGGATTTGAGAAATTTAATAAAAGTTATTTAAAACAAGAGAACAAGAGGCTCTTTGATATGGATTTAACAAGGGTTTAGAAGCGGTTAGGAAAGACTCACTTCCAGGTAATCTAATTAATATGTTGGATTTGTCAGGGAAAATTAATTGGAGTGGAGAACTATTCTGGAAAATAATATGATTTTATAAAATCCTATATAATAATAGACCTTTACGTTTTTATCCCAATCGTTCAAAATTCTGTTCTTAGACTTCTTCTCCTCTTTGTTCTTTTTCAGCAAACTCATCTGCTCCCCTTCCTTTAACCAGTAACTCAAAACAAGTGTCTCCTAAAATCTCTGGTCTTAGCCTCTTACTAGGCTTCACAAGTACATTTTCATCTGCCTCTGGAATCATGCTAAGGTATCCAGTTAACATCTCATACTCAAAACAAATTCGTCATTTCCTCTTTAACTTTGGCTTTTCCAATTTTCTCTTCCTGATATCATCGTTTTCCCAGTTATCTGCTTTAAATCTTACAATGCTGTTGTTTTCTGAAAGACATTTTTTTTTTCCTTATTGAGGGGAGACAGAGAAAGGTGGGTGGAGAGAGAGAGAAACATCGATTTGCTGTACCAATTATTTATGTATTTATTGGTTGCTCCTTGTATGTGTTCTGACGGGGATCGAACCCACAATCTTGGATGATGATCAAAGCAACGGAGCTTCCCAACCAGGATAGAATGCTGTTGTGTTTTATTTGTATGTTTGTTTGTTTGTTTTTAATCCTGCCTCCTCCTCTGCCTTATAGATTCAGTCACTTTCAAAATTCTGTGTATCCTAGTTCCACAGTGCCACCATGTTTGTCCCATTTCTCCCTTTCTTTTTATCCATACAAATCACCTCTAACGCAGAGTTTACCAAGCCGGATACTATGGACATTTCAGACAGAATAATTCTTTGTTGTGGGTGTTGTCCTGTGCAGTAGAGGATGTTCAGCAGTATCCCTGGCTTCTATCCACCAGATGTCAATAATACCCTCAGTTATGAAAATCAAAAAATATTTCCAGACATTGCCAAATGTCCCCTGCTCTACTCTACACGATTGTCATTGCCTTCTATCAGGAACATCTTCCCATCTACTAGGAGTCCCACCACCGATTCGTTCTAGACATAGCTACCGATTTACTCTTCTTAACGTTTAGCTCTGATATTATTTCCCCGTCCATAAACATTTAATCGTTCACTATTGCCTACAGAGTAATGCTAATATTCCTCTGTAGATTTAGCATTTAAGCCTATCTACTTTATGGCTCCAAATTACATCTCAATTATATTTTCCACTGTTACTTTGTATATTCCTTGTTTCAGCTTTGGGATCTCTGAAACTTAGCTTATGAGATTTATTCATTCATTTATTCACCCAGGAGTAGATTCATAATGGTCTGGACACCAGTTGTTATGGCTGGCTCAGCATTCCCTCTACTTCTTCCTGCAATAGAGTTTCTCTTTGTTGTGGGGGACCCTTTCCACGAGATTCGGGTAGAGCTGACTCATCAGTCACAATTCTAGAGATGGGGAAACTGAGGTTTACCAAAGTTAATGAGAAAATTTAGATGCGGGGGAAATCTTGGTGTATTTTCCAATTGTTTGGCACAACTCACAGTGCTAGTGAATCACAGATCCGGGATTTGAAAGCAAGCATTTTCATCTCAGAAGGGACATTCTCAAATGGTTCCGAGAATAACAGCTTCTTTTGTACATCTGAAATTAAGGAGGGAATGAATGTACATGGCAATGGGAGAAAACAAGGTGGGATTGGATTACTGGATAGTTAAGATTATGTGCTCTCTTGAGGGCTCATAACCCATTTGAGGGGTATTACTTCCGGCGTTTCAAAGGTGTATTAGCCTAGATGCACAGGAACAATGGACAGGGCTGGCTTAAAACCTTTCACTAAGGAAGTTATGGGCTTGGGGTGTGGCTATCCACCATGCCCAGTTAGGAATTTTTTTTTTTTTTAATGGAAGGGCAAATTTTTATTTTTTATTTATTTATTTTTAAAATATATTTTATTGACTTTTTTACAGAGAGGAAGGAAGAGGGATAAAGAGTTAGAAACATCGATGAGAGAGAGACATCCATCAGCCGTCTCCTGCACGCCCCTGACTGGGAATATGCCCACAACCAAGGTACATGCCCTTAACCGGAATCGAATCTGGGACCCCTCAGTCTGCAGGCCGACGCTCTATCCACTGAGCCAAACTGGTTTCGGCTAGTTAGGAATTTTTGATCAGAGAAGTTACTACCCATTGAACCCCTTTTATCATCCACATGCGCATTACTGTATCAGCTGCCAGAGAGCTCAGCCAATGCTTGTGTTGCAAAAATATAATTAAAAACAAGATCTCTCAACACAGAAAAGTTCTCCACAATGGTAGAAAAATGGGAAATTTTTAATTTGAATAAGCATTAAATCAGAATGTAATGCTCAGCACAAGTAACCCTCCCTGGGAATTGCACAGAAAGAAATGAATCTCCGTCTTTTATATAGCTACCTGGATACAATCATTCAATCCATTAGATAGATTTTGCAATTTACAGTCAGGTGACAACAGACCTCGCTCTTCCCAGGAAACTGGGAGATTGGGTTTATCTTTCTTGGTGATTATACTTCAAAGAGATGGCTCCCAGGCCTTCAAGGAGGAAGCATTCCTGAGTTATGAGACTGGCCAGAGGCTTATATCCTATTAAAAAGATTTACATATATTTGAAAAGGCCAGAGGAAGAAATTCAGAAAGACGAGGAAAAAGAGTCAAGTGTCGTGGCTCATTTTTAGCTGAAAATCTGTATTTGCCCTCACATTTGTTGAAGCATTTAAGAAGGTCAGCACATTTTCTCTGACTGACTTTTATACCTTATAACTTCATCCCATTTATTTATATTTATTTTCATGTTGCTTTGGAAATTTTTTCAAGTCCTTTTCTTGGACTGATTATATAAAAATCACAGTTTCTTTGCCAAAAAGAAGGATTCCCATTCTGTAAATATTGTCAAATGATTGACAGCTTTCTGTTCCAGGAACTTGGGAGCAACAAGCTGTTGAGGTTTCATCCACTGACCACCAGACCAGTGTCAGGCAGGAGCCATGTTCTGGAGCCCAAAGATAACAGATGTGGCTCTTCCTCTTAAAGGCATGGATAAAAAGAGGTCACATGCTAACCTGTTTAACCCAAGGAAGGCCTGCGTGATGGCCTTGCAAACACAGAGACCTAAAGAACGCTCTGAAATGAAAACTTTTTAAAATTAAAAAGTAGTCTGTGGTGGGTAGTGATGTCCTAGGCCCCTATCTTCCCTGACAAAGATCAACTTTAATCTTTCCTGAACCTCTTGTCTTTTTGCGTCTAAGATAACATTCCTGTGGAATGTCAGGATTACTTGTAACTTCCCTTTTCCCAACCCCTCAGGGCAAAACAAATGGTGCCTGGCTCAGACCACACCGGCCAGATACAGCTACCTCTTGGAATGGAAACTCTGGACACTGGTTTTGCTTTCAGTTCTCCTGAATCCCCAGCTGCACATTTTCCAGGACTGGATTAAGGAAAAGGGGACTTTGAAAACCGAGGAATGTACTGAATCTCTTGTGGGGGCCTCTGGAAATGCTTATTCCAGCAGTACCCCAAAAGCCCCACTTCCACTAGCAATGGAAAAAGGCCATCCACGTATTTCTCCGGTCACAAAACCCACCACTTTTCCTTCTACAGGACGATGCTCCCACCAACTGAGTTACACCAGCCAGGGCAGCAGGGATTCACTTTAAACCTTTATCAATGAAGTCTTCATTACTTTCCTGCTTTCAATGAATAGCTTAACTGAGGGATGCAAGGTCCCCAAATAATTGGGAGTGTGGGGAGGCTATGGTAAATCTGGCAGTTCAGAAGGAAAAAATAACCACTCTGACAGAAACTATACTGCCTGCCAAAGACAAATTTCAGCGACCTCTCTTGTTTTGGTGAGGGCCTGACCTAAGAGAAGAATGGGCTGAACCAGGCAGTATGTACAAGGTTATTTCTATGCGAAGTTTCTATGAAAATAAACCTTGTTTTCTGTCCCTCGGTGCCTCTGCATTGATTTCCCCCGCCCTTCAAAGTCCCTAGAATCATTAGGCTGCTCCTTCTCCCTGGCCTGCTCTCCTGGCTGCCTCTCAGGGCAGAGCTACACAAGACCTGATCCTTCCACCTTCCTAACGAGGAGGAATATAGGGGCAATCTGGCAGGGAGGGGGACCCAGCAATCTGAATCTGTGCCAGTGACCGGTGTCCTGGTGTACATTCTTATTAGCCTGTCATTAAGTCACTGCCCCTTCCTGAGGCAATAGTCTGTTTTCCTGGGTGTTCCCAGTTTGTAGATACCATGGGCCAGAAATTTGGTGGGGGTGGGGGAGGGGTGGGAGGTGGGATGTGTGTGTCACTGGTGCCACCCAGGCCAGGTATTTAGATACAATCTAACTTCTCCATTCTAACTGACTCAGGACGGGCTGTGAAATCTCACCACAAAAGCCTGGTAGTCAGGAAACAAAGAAATTTAGGAATATATAAGGGGTAATATTGTATTAGCTGTTCAGGCTTTGGATCTTCGAATATCCTGAGCCAGTAGCGCTGCTTTAAATAAAGGGTTTTTCCTGAATCTCCGAGCACTCTTCATGTATTTTTTGGTCGCCTGGAAAATTCTGAAACACTGCTTTTTAGATTTTAGAGAGGAAGGGAGAGGGAAAGATAAAAACATCAATGAGGAGAATCATTGATTGGCTGCCTCCCACATGCACCCCACTAGAGATCATGCCTACAGCCCGGGCATATGCCCTTGACTGGGATTGAACCTAGGACCCTTTAGTCCACAGGTTGACACTCTACTGAGCCAAACCAGCTAGGGCAACATTACCTTTTTACTCCTTCCCTCCTCCCCACATCAACACTTACCTATTTATTTATCCAAGGACCTGATAAATCAGGAGCTAAATGGATCCCTTAGAGGGTCAAGACCTAGTTTTACTGATTGTTTCTCCAGCATTCTGACATATAGTGACTGTACAAGGGTGATATTCAAGTGGATGGATGCCAGATATAGAAATATACACTGAGTGACCAGATTATTATGACCTCTGAATGCATAATAGTCTGGTCACTCAGTGCATATCCTATATAATAAAAGGCTAATATGCAAATTGTCCCCCCAACCAGGAGTTCAGCCAGCAGGCAGGATGGCCAACTGCCCATGTCCCCTCCCCCTGGCCAAGCTGGTTGGACCCTACTCATGCACGAATTCATGCATCAGGCCTCTAATACACACACACACACACACACACACACACACACACACACACACACACACTAATCTGGCCACTCAGTGTATGTTAATAGAAGGGACTAGCTTAAGATTTCCCTATTGATAGCCAATAATTTGGAGAGAAATATTTTGGGGGAAGGTAGGCCTTCTATTTCTCATGTCAAGGTCAGGAGAACTACCAACTTCATTTGTAAGACCAGCCCTGTTTGTTCTGAGGCTGGAAGTGACTTGGTCACTGCTTGAATCTGAGTAAAAAAAAAAGGCAAGATGGTAAAGCCCCCTGAGGTTTCCCATATGGCAGGGGGAAGGGAAGTCAGGTAGGAGAGTCCACAGAATAATGAAACAGGCATTGCTCTAAAAATCAGCACAGCGAAGTACTCTGTAACCTAATTCCACCATACACTTTCAATTTAGCTGTATTACTGTAAATTTATTAAAAGGAACATAAATCTCCAAATATATGCTCTCTTACACTTAACCATTATTTGACCCCTGATCCTCTCATTAAAATAAATTTAAATGGTTATGTTGAATATGTGCTTATATATACTTAACCAGAATTTGACCCCGAATACTCTCAATACATTGAATCTCACAGAATGTCCTAGATATACTATGTTCTTATTTCTAATAGCTGAAAAAGCTAATCCCCATAAAGCTACAGGAGTACTTCACTGTGATATAGTACAAGGAAGAATTAGGATGTTCTCAGTGGGCAACTGCAATAAGCTACCTGCTGAGTCACTGAGCTGATCTATTTTTAATCCAATGAGCAAAACTTCTATTTGGTGTGACCTTATCTGAAAGATATCTTCTGTAGAGCTTGTAAAAACTATCCCACTCCAAGAAATTGGAGAAATGTTCATTTTCATTCGACCCTGACAAAATAATTATGCTATTTATTAAGTTGGATATGAATCTTGCATTTTAAAGGAGAAGAAATCTTGTATTTTAAGGGAGAAGAAATCAAGTATTACCTTAATAAAGACAGAGAGGCAGCCAAGTTGTAAAAAACAAAATAAAAAAGCTTGGCAAAACTAATTTTTACATTCCTCTGAGAATTCATCTATATAGTAATAGTTACTGGAAATGCATTAGTTACGGTGAAAATTATACTCTTATTTTACACATACTTCTCTACTGGTTCAGAAAAATGAATGTGGTGAAGGTCACCGTGTGATACTGCTTTTGATAATCTCAATTTACTATAGATAAACAACTGCTTTTGTTTTTGAGAGAAAATGTCCCATAAAAATAGTGAAACTCCTGCTGCTTTAACAAGAAAAATGAACCAATAGTGTTTAATTTTTAAAATATATTTTTATTGATTTCAGAGAAGAAGGGAGAGGGAGATAGAGATAGAAACATCAATGATGAGAGAGAATGATTGATCAACTGCCTCCTGCACACCCTCCACTGGAGGCTGAACTGCAACCCGGGCATGTGCCTGGAAATCAAACGCTATTGGTTCATAGGTTGGCACTGGTCACTGAACCTCAATTGGCCAGGCTGTTAATGATGTGTTTGTAAGACTACTATTAAATAAAAAAAACAAAATTATAATAATTGAATAGCATTTGTTCGTGATTTCCTTTTTAATTTCCACAAGAAGAAATAATTTGATGCTAATTATCTGAAGAGGCTGAGAAAGGTATCAATGTCCTGTGTTGTTAGCTAGTTGTCTCTTTGTAAAAAAACAATACTCATAATACACTTAGATCAAGGAGGAAAACTTATTGTAAAATTGTGTTGGATGAGAGGATCATTGCCTTCCCATTTCTTTCCTCATTCTTCTTCTTTTTTCAAATACATTTTATGATTTTTTTTACAGAGAGGGAGAGGGATAGAAAGTTAGAAACATCATTGACAGAGAAACATCGATTAGTTGCCTCCTGCACACTTCCTACTGGGGATGTACCTGCAACCAAGGTACATGCCCTTGACCAGAATCAAACCTGGGACCCTTCAGTCTGAAGGACGCTCTATCCACTGAGCCAAACCGGTCAGGACTTTCCCCATTCTTCTTGCCGAGAACATAGATTTTATGCCTCCATGTACAGTATCCATCTTGCAGTTACAAGGACAAACACCACAAAGGAAGGATGATAGGATAGGATGCTAGAAGAATGCTGACACATTCTGGACAGCCTACTTCTAAGACTGCAAAATAAAACACAGGTTGCCCAGTGTAATGGTACATAAAACATACTTACACTAAAAGACTGTTTAACTGAAATTCAAGTTTAACTGATGTCCTGTATTTTTATTTACTAAAGCTGGCAACCCTCCCTGCTTCTAGACTTCTTGCTATTTGAAAATATTCCAATCCTATTTGGATAAACTACCACTGTAGTTAGGTTCTATTACACGCAGCTACAGTCAATCCCTAACTGGTACACATTTTAAAAATATTTGTTTTAAGTCAGACTTTTCTAAAGCCCTGCCTTTTAGGTTAACTATTTGGAATGAAGAGCTACATAATATCTTCTTTCTCTAAAAATGCAATCCAGATATAGCAATTGTTAAATTATTTAAACAAGGAGGCCCTTTGACTGAGGTGGTTCTAATGCCTTAGAGGCATTATATAAGCACATAAAACCCAACCTCATAAATGCTTCAAGGTTAAGAAATCCAAACCTAAAGACAACCAACCACAAACTGTCACCCCGGCTTTCCGAAATAAGGCAACTGTTTAATCTGTAGCCAATCAAAAAATTTCCTTGCTTTGCTTCTGCTTCTTCTCTCTAAAATCTTTTTCCAGTTCCCAGTGGTGGAACAATTTCCAGTTTGAATGGACTTTTTGCTCAAATAAACTCTTAAAATTTTTGATATGCCTCAGTTTATCTTTTAGCAGTTTAAATGATTAATCATTTCTTTTAAAATCAGTTGGCCCTTGAAACTTAACTAGCATTAGAAACAGAATTCAAATTTGTCTATATGATTCACCAACTAGAGGCATAAAGATTAAAGATTTGCCTCACTCATCTCTGATAAAAGCCTATGCAACAGTGAAAAACGACATACATGAATTGTAAGTTAGTAAATTCAAAGGGAACCATTATCCATTGAATTATTAATATGTTTCTAGATTTACTTATATTCTTTTACTGCACTGATAATTCCAAATATCTCAAATTATTAAAGGCAAACTGAATAATTCATTTTAATTTATTGATTATTGTATCACTATGCATACATAAGTTTTGAGTCTGAAGAAGTGGAAAATTGTTGGAAAAGTGCAAAAAACTAACAATCTTCTCAAGGAAATAAAACTTACATGAGTCAAGTATTTAAGGATGAAACATAGAAGAATAATACAGGGTGGAACAAATGGAGGTTTACAGTTTGTATGGAAAATAATATGATAATTAATAAAAAATAATACAGGAATAAACTTTGTTTCATGTACTCACAATGATAAACCTACTTTTGTTTCACTCTGTATAAAAAAGATAAATTATAGTTAAAATTAAATATAAAAACTGCCAACATGTATAATAAATATAATGGACTGTTAGAAGTTATTTGGGAATATTTTATGGAGAAGGTGGGATTTGTGATGGGCCTTAGATTTACCCCATTCATCTCTGATAAAAGCCTACGTAACTGGTGTGACCACTTATAAGCCCGCCCATAAAAGGTTTAGTGTTTAAAGCGAGATGGTGAGTTCTACTTCTCCTCTCTTATTCTGCTCAGTTTCCCATTTCTTTCCACAAAGAGTGACATTGTTCAGAGCAGAATTGTAGATAGAGTACTTTTCTTTTCACCTCCTAGGCTGATTCTAGTTTGAATGCATTTGGTATGATCATTGGAATTTCTTTTCAGAAGTAAAAGGGGTATTGTATACTATTCTGGGGGATGAAATACACTCTACTTCAGGAATCAGAAACCTGGGATCCTGTCCCAGCCTTTGTGTGACTTTGGGTCAGTCACCTCTCTCAGAGGCTTCAGTCTGCCCATCTATTAAATTATCTAAAACTTCTTTCTCATGGTTAATTTTGGGGGAGAACAGCTTTACTGAGATATAATTCACATTCCATACAATTTACTAGCTTAAAGAATACTATTCAGTGGTTTATAGTCTATTCAGAGTTGTGCAGCCATCACCAGTCTTTTTAGAACATTTTCATCGTCTCAAGAAGAAATCTCTTATCCTTTAGCTATCACTTTTACCTGCATACTCCTACTCTCTCCCCTCCTCCCAACTACTAATCAACATTAGATGTCCCTAATTTGGACTTTCCTATGAGTGGAAATATATAATATGTGGTCTTTTGTGATTGCCTTCTCTCAGTTAACCTTATGTTTTCAAGGTTCATCCATGTTATTGCATGTATCAGTCCTTCATTGCTTTTTTATGGTCAAGTAATTTTCCATGATATGGATATACCATGTTTGTTTATCTACTGTCTATCTGTGGATAGACATTTGGCTCATTTTCAGCTTTTGGCTATTATGAATGATGCTACTATGAACATTCAGAAACAAGTTTCTGTATAGACATATATTTTCACTTCTTTTGGGTATATACCTAGGTGTGGAATTGCTGGATCATCTGATACCTCTCTGTTTAATTGTTTGAGGAAATGCTAGATGTTTTCCAAAGTAACTGGATCATTTTAGACCCATCAGCAGTGTATGTGGGTTCTGATTTTTCCTCATACTTTTCAATACTTGTTATTTTCTGACTTTCTGATTTCTAGCCACCCTACTGGTGTGAAATGGTATCTCATTGTATTTCCCTGATGACTAATGATGTTGAACATCTTTCCATATTCTTATTGGCCATTTGTATATCTTCTTTGGAGAAATGACATTTCAGATCCTTTCATATTAATAAAATTATAGGTAATAAATAGCAAGGAAGAGAAAGCTATTTCACTAATAGAACTATTAATGCTTAAAAACAAAAATGTAAATAACTGAGCTAACTTTAAAGTCTCTAAACTTTTTACCCTAAGTTTATTTTTAAGCACATTTATTTAAAAAGTTAAATTAGTACTAAATCCTTTGTTTTCTCATTCTGTGATTTTAGAAGTAGTTACCCTATTAAATGGGTATATATCTAAAGATCTAAGATGGTAGTAATAGGGGTTATCAAACCCTGGGATGTGGGTTTGATTCCTAGTCAGCGCACATTCAAGCACTAATTGGACAGAATATATGCACCCCTATATTCAATGCAGCATCATTTACAATAGTTGAGATCTGGAAGCAACCCAAGTGCCCTTCAATAGATGAGTGGATAAAAAAAGTTGTGGTACATGTATACAATGGAATATTAGCCACAAAAAAAGAATGAAATCTTACCATTTGCACAGCATTAATGGACCTAGAGGTATAATACTAAGTGAATTACATCAGAAAAAAGACAAGTACCATATGTTTTTATTTATATATAGAATCTAAGGAATAAAACAAATGAAGAAACAAAATTGAAAGAGATTCGTGGATATTGAGAGCAGACTGTTGGTTGCCAGAGGGAAGGGGTGAAAGATGAAGGAATAAAGAACAAATTGGCAGTTACAAAATAGTCACAGGGATGTAAAGTACAGCACAGGGAATATGGTCAATAATATTGTAATAACTATGTACAGTGGCAGGTGGGTATTAGAAATATTGGGAGGAACACTTTGTAAAGTATATGACTATCTAAATACTATGCTGTACACCTGAAACTAATATAAAATAATATTGAATATAAACTAAAATTGAAAAATAAAAAAATATTAAAGGGTAGATTAATCAATGATCAATTATGTCTGTCACTGTGAACTTGACAGCTTCCAATATTTAAAGAAGACCTTTCCAATGGGATAGGTGATGATATTAATGAATGTGATTTTTATTTATTTTTTGGTTTTATATAATGACATGTGTCGACATTTGGAAGATCTGCATTTCTCAATATATTCTGACAGATAATGCATGATGTTATAAAATCATAAATGAGTAAAATATTTGAGGGGAGCAGAGTTTGCCACCTCAAAATATGCCTTCGGAGACATTATTGTAAGCTGGTTATTTTTTAAGAATAGAAAGACTTAGTAAATACATTTGACCCCCCACCCCCTCAGCCTCCTTTATTATCTGGTTAGGGCCATGGAATATTGGGTTACATTATTTTCTCTGTCACAAAACTAATTTATTTAAAGATTTGGTTAAAATAAACAAGAGCTTCCCAATGATCCAGATTGTCTCTTAATAAGAGTAGTAACCGATTTATTTATACCTTTGTGGAAAGCAGAGTTTTATTAGTATTTAATGACAAACAAATGGGAATTCTTTCCATTGCTTAAAAAAAATACATGCTGCCATGATGGGTTTGGCTCAGTGGATGGAGCCTAGGCTTGAGGATTCAAGGATTCCAGGTTCCATTTTGGTCAAGGGCATGTACTTTGGTTGCAGGCACATACTCAGTGGGTAGTGTGCAGGAGGCAACTGATTGATGTTTATCTCACATCGATGTTTCTAACTCTATTCTTCTCCCTTTCTCTCTGTAAAAAATTAATAAAATATATCTTTAAAAAAAATACATACTGATATTTTTCCTTGTGCTACTTTTAGCCCTCTTGAGATTTCTTTTATGGTTTTGCTTTCATCATTGAGCATGCATTATTTTATACTTCTGTTAAAATATAATTTCCAATGAAAATAAACTCTTGACCAACCTTAGGGGAACATTAGGAAACACTGGAAAACTCACTGCTTGAATTCATAATTATTCTAGAGCACTTTTATATCAAATGCCAACTTTTCAGACTCTCAAGACCCTCCCTCAACAATCATTCCACCCCTTTTAACACACACACACACACACACACACACAGCCCAGTGATTTTCAACTGCTGTTCTGCAAGAGTTTTTAAAACATGCAGTGCCTGACTATTTAGTCATAGGCACCGATCTCTTTCCCCTTATATTGTCAAATTTAAAAAATGACAACAGCCAACACAACAATAATTCTCTGGTGTGAATAAATCGAAATTATACCTATTTCTTGTCAGATTATATCATATCATATCATATCATATTATATATATTTTGTGTGTGCCACAAAATTTTAGTTATGGCAGCCCTGGCAAATTAATATGTACAATGACTTAACACATCAAAACTTTATTTCTTACCCAAAGTCCAAAGAAGGTTGGTAAAGCTTTCCTTCCACTGGTGGCTCAGGAATCTAGGGTCCATCTATGTGTGCCATGAGATGAAAAAAGTTGAAAATCACTGCTCTAGCCTATTGTCTTCTCTGAAAACAGATGGTGTGTGTGTGTTTTTTTGTTTTGTTGTTGTTCCCACTAAAACTATTTTCAATGGAAAAGAAATTAATACCATTTCTTGGGACACTATGCCATTTGTTTTTAACTACTCAATAAGATGACAATGCTCCAGATTTTCTGAAACAGTCCTGATTTTAAATGATAGGATTCTGTAACTTTAATAAGTGGTGATTTTCTTGGGGACAGTGTAAAGACTACACTTTGAGAAACACTGAAAAAGGAAAGGAAGTGGGTGCAAACAGGAGACAAGGTTAGAGAAATAGGCAAAGGCACAACCAGTCTGGTGCGGGTGTTTGAAGTGTACCCTGAGGGCAAAGGGACAGAGGCCTTTAAGCAAAACAGGGAATGACATGACTACATTGATGTTTTAGAAAAATCTTCTCAGGTCTATTATGCAGGAGAGAGAGGCTGAGAGACTGGGAAACTTACTCTGGGCCGTGAGGATAATGATGGAGAAATAAGAATGGTTTTGAAAAATATTATAGGGATTGAACATCCTGGGTTTGGACTTGAATGTGATGTTTTGGGGAAAGGGTAGTTGGAGCCGGAGGAGTTCGAGATGCTTTCAGAGTTAGTGCACATAATAAGGCCTGGGAAATCTAGTGAAAATATTGCTAGTAAATTTTCAAGTCCTTTTTTTCATCTGAAAATAAGAAAAAGAAAACTGCATTTGATTTAGTTTCTGAGACTTATCGAATAAAAATGACACCATTGGGTGTCATGACAGTTTCCTAAAACCAGACTTTCTAACCTCGAGTTAAACATTGATCCCAAGCAAAACTCTTCTATTTCAGGCATTTTCTGATCATTCCTCTGGTACTGTAAGGCACTAACAGGGGGATAATTCATCCCTGGCTACCCATGGAGAAAGGAAGGAGAAATGAACTCACAGTCCTGGAGCAAGCCCTCAGACGTCTTCTTCCAGAGTGGTGAGCACATTGCCAACACACTACAGCATCGTCTGCAGGTGTATGCAATGTACCGAGCACTTCTAAAATAAAGTTATATGCTTTAGTGGGACATGCATATAGATAAAAGAATAAAATTCAGTCATATTAGAAATACATGTGCATTAAGGAGTTTCTCTGAAATAAAGGATATTGCATCTGGAGGATGGTAGTAAGACTGTTTCTTAACGATTACGTAAGAAAAGAAAGTTGTAATTTGTAAGCCAGGCCTTTACACCCTGCCATGGTCACAACCTCAGCAACAAACAGGGACAGGATAAAGCCGTGGTTCTGAAGTAATAACTGGCACTAAGAATAAAACAGACTCATAACTAGAAGGGTCTCAATTATACCTTTATGAGTCAGACTAGTCATTCTGGTTTGCCCAAATGTAGGGGTAGTACCCTGGTCAGGTTGGCACTCATAGAAGATCTGTAACTTTGATCTTAGCAACTGAATGTTGACCCAGGTTCTTATTTATTGAGAGAAAGCAATAGCCACTTGCTCTTTCTTATAGCATTTCATTGGCTTTTGTTGATAGAATATTATTGAAAATCAGTTTGCCCACCATCTCCTCCTACACACCCATACTCTTTTTTAAAAAATATTTTATTGGTTTTTTTACTAAGAGAAAGGGAGAGGGATAGAGAGTTAGAAACATCGATGAGAGAGAAACATTAATCAGCTGCCTCCTGCACACCCCTACTGGGGATGTGCCCACAACCAACGTACATGCCCTTGATCAGAATTGAACCTGAGACCCTTCAGTTCAAAGGCCGACACTCCATCCACTGAGCCAACCCGGTTTCGGCCATACCCATACTTTAAATTTTTTTTTAAATATGTTTTTTATTGATTTCAAAGAAAAAGAGGGAGAGAACGAGATAGAAACATCAATGATGAGAGAGAATCATTGATTGACTACATCTTGCATTCCCACTACTGGGGATCGAGCCTGCAATCCAGGCATGTGACCTGACCAGGGATCAAACCTTGACCTCCTGGCTCATAGGTCGACGCTCAACCATTGAGCCACACTAGCCAGGCCACTCCCAGAGTCTTAGAAGTAGAAACTGTAGACTTGATGTGATTCTTGTTATCAAGGAGCTTACCATTTGGGGAAAGTGGGGAGAAAGGTTAAGCACTGCTCAGCCAGTGTTGAGCATCAACCTATGAACCAAGAGGTTACTGCAGTATGGGGCATACAGGAGGCAGCCAATAGATGTTTCTCTGTCTTCAACGTTTTTCTCTCTCTCTCCCTCTCCCTTCTTCTCTCTCTAAAATAAACAAAAACATATTTTAAAAAAGAAGGGTCAAGTACACAGGTGCCATACTATACAATATCTAACTCCAGAATGATTAAACAAAGTCCTATAGGACCAGAGAGGAGAAAAGGATCACTCTGGGATGATCAGGCAAATTTTCATAGTTGATTAGAACTGAGCCTTAGCCGAAATCGGTTTGGCTCAGTGGACAGAGCATTGGCTTGTGGACTGAAAGGTCCCAGGTTCGATTCCGGTCAAGGGCATGTACCTTGGTTACGGGCATATCCCCAGTAGGGGCCATGCAGGAGGCAGCTGATCGATGTCTCTCTCTCATCGATGTTTCTAACTGTCTATCCCCCTCCCTTCCTCTCTGTAAAAAATCAATAAAAACTATTAGAACTGAGCCTTAAAATATACAACCTCTCCTTAAACAGAATTCAGGTATCATTCTTATTACTTTTTTATTGCTGTGTAAGAAATCACTGCAAACTTAGCTCAAAACATTAGCTCATAGTTCTGTAGGCCAGAAGTCTGGATAGCTTCAACTGGGCTCCACTTAGAGTCTGACACGGTCAATATCCAGTGTTGGTCAGACTGAGCTCTTTCCTGGAGGCTTTCAAAAAGGAACTGCTTCCAACTTCCTCTGGGTTGTTTTTAGAATGTAATATCTTGTGGCTGAGGTCCCCATCTACAGTGGGGCCACTATCTCCTAGAGGCCACCCACATTCCTTCTCATATGTCCATCCCCATCTTTAAAGTCAGAAATGGCACATCGAGTCTTCACACTCAGCTATCTCTGACTTCTTCTACTGGCCAGAGAAAAAGCTCTGCTTTTAAAAGGCTCTTTGTATTTTAAGGTCAACCAACTTGGGGCTGAATTACATCTGTAAAATCTCACAACATTGCCTACTAGATTAGTTTTCACAGAATAACCAAAGGTTAGGAATCTTGGGGGCTATCTTTAGAATTCTCCCTGCCACATGGTTATTCCATGAACCTATCTTAAAATATTTACCAATCATCTTATCAATTCAATAATATATTCTTCCCTTATAAATGCATAAGTGGAGTCTTAGTTTTAGTTTGAAAGACTGTCCAAGTGCTTCAAAACTTGAAGTCTAGTCCAGGCTTAAAAATAAAAGTCAAATATTTTCAACAAACAGTTCAGGGGCGGGGTGGTGTGTGGAGAGGTGAAGCAGGATATAGAGGGATAAATGGTGATGGAAGGAGACTTGCCCTGGTATGGTGGACACACAATACAATATACAGATGACATATTATAGAGTTGTACACTGAAACCTGTATAGGTGTTTAAGAAATTAATTTGAGAGAAAAAGTGAGATGGAGAGAAAGAAACATTGATTGGTTGCCTCCCGCACATACCCCAACAAGGGATCAAACCTACAATCTGGGTATGCACACTGACTGGGAATTGAACCAGTGACCTTTCAGTGTATGGGACAATGCTCAACCAACTAAGCCATACCAGCCAGGGTGAAACCGGACTGTTTTTATTAACCAATGTCATCCTAATAAATTAAAGAAAAAGAAAAAAATAATTAAATATAATATATTAAAATTGTATTTCAAATGTTTCAATGAAGACATGTAACAGCATTACTTAGGGAGTATTCTAAGCTACAAAGAAAACATAAAGTTAACTCCCCATTTCTCATACCCTTAACCCATTCATAAAGAATCACCATTTTAATGAGTCAATGTTATCCATTTCTTTATCTATGATGATCTCCTCTCTCTGTCCCTCACACTTACTTTGGTTCTCTTTTGTTTCTGGAACGTTCATACATGTAATATCTTCTCTTCCCTTACACTTACCAACATTTCACCCACACTTTAAGACTTTGTTCAAATTCTTACTCCTTCTGACCATACCTACATTTTTTTTGTATGCAACCTTTTTGGCAATCAAATGTATCATTGGGCAACATCACTTATATTTCAACTATATATATTGAACTTTACCTTGACAGTGTGTTTTGCTATATTATTCCAAAGTATTTAGCCTAGCAAAGGCATTGAAAAATATTTGTAGATGTGATTAAATTTATCTGGTTGGGAAAATCTGACATTTCCTATGATTTACTGCTGTTAATATTATCTATCTAGCTGTTAGATTCCTTAAATATCGTTTTTTAAAATTTAATATATCTTTATTGTTCAGTTTATTACAATTTTACAATTGTTGCTTTTTTTTACCCCCATACCTCCCTCTACACGGTTCCCACCCCAACCTCTGCCCTTACCTCCCTCCCATTGTCCTCATCCATAGGTGTATGATTTCTGTCCAGTCACTTCCTGCACCTTCCTCAACCCTTTCCCGCTGAGAATTGTCGGTCCACTCCCTTTCTATGCCCCTGATTCTATTATATTCACCAGTTTATTCTGTTCATTAGATTTTTAATTCACTTGTTGATAGATATGTATTTGTTGTTCATAAGTTTTATCCTTACCTTTTTCTTCTTCCTCTTCTTAAAGAGTACCTTTCAGCATTTCATATAATACTGGTTTGGTGTTGATGAATTCCTTTAGTTTTCTTCTCTGTGAAGCTCTTTTTCTGTCCTTCAATTCTGAATGATATCTTTACTGGGTAGAGTAATCTTGGTTGTAGGTTCTTGCTATTCATCACTTAAAATATTTCTTGCCAGTCCCATCTGGCCTGCATAGCTTCTGTTGAGAAATCAACTGACAATCATATGGGTGCTCCTTTGTAGGTAATTAACTGTTTTTCTCTTGCTGCTTTTAATATTCTTTCTTTGTCTTTTGCTCTTGGCATTTTAATTATAATGTGTCTTGGTGTGGTCCTCTTTGGATTCCTTTTGTTTGGGGTTCTGTGCACTTCCTGGATTTGTAAGTCTATTTCTTTCACCAGGTGGGAAAAGTTTTTAGTCATTATTTCTTCAAATAGGTTTTCAGTATCTTGTTCTCTCTCTTCTTCTGGCACCCCCATAATTCTGATGTTGGTACACCTGAAGTTGTCCCAAAGACTCCTTATATTATCTTCACATTTTTGGATTCTTTTTCTTTTCCAGTTGAGTGTTTTCTGCTTCTTTGTATTTCAAATTATTGACTTGATTCTTGTATTCCTCTAGTCTGCTATTAGGTCTCTGTATAATATTTTTTATTTCAGTCAGCGTACGTTTAATTTCTAGTTAGTCCTTTTTCATATCCTCGAGGGTCTTGTTAAATTTATTGACCTTTTCTAGGAAATTCTTGATAAACCTTATAACGGTGGTTTTGAACTCTATATCCAGTTATTTGCTTTCCTCCATTTCTTTTTTTTTTTTTTAATATATTTTATTGCTTTTTTACAGAGAGGAAGGGAGAGAGATAGAGAGTTAGAGACATCGATCAGCTGCCTCCTGCGTGCCCCCTACTGGGAATGTGCCCGCAACCAGGATACATGACTGGAATTGAACCTGGAACCCCTTAGTCCGCAGGCCGACGCTCTATCCACTAAGCCAAACTGGTTTTGGCTCCTCCATTTCTTTCCTTTGTGATCTGTTCCTTTGTTTCTGCATTTTTGCTGCTTCCCTGAGTTGGTAGAGTAGCTTTGTGTGTTATTGTCTTTTATGGCCCAGTAGCTCTGTCTCCCCAGTTACCTGAGGTGGACTCCCTTGGTGCACCCCTTTGTGGACTGTGTATACAGCCTTGTTGTAGTTAAGTATTGATTTTGTTGGTATCACTGGGGGGAATTAACTTCAAAGCCAATTGGCTGTAAGGATCAGCTGTGTCTACACTGAGAGAACTTCTGTACTGGAATCAGCCTTATGAGACAAGACTTGAAAAATTGCAAAATCCTCTGTGTTCAACTTGGATGGGGCAGAGTCTCAGGGTTGAGCAGACAGCCCTATGGGGCAGCCCCTGAGTCTCAGTGTCCCTTGGTAATCGCTGCAGCCCTCCCTGCGTGCACTCGCATGTGCTTGTGCCTCAAGACCTCTACCTTTTACAACTCCTGTGAGTTCCTTGCACTCTGGGGACCCGTATGAGTTTGGGTCCCCAATGTCTCACCCGAAACTGGGATTCAGTGCAGTCCGAACTGGAGTTCAGTGCAGTCAGGAGGTTCTGTCTTCTTCCTGCTAGAGAAAGCCAGTGGCACAATCAGCAGTCAGTCCTCTATGTGAGTACTCAGGCGCGAGCATGTGCCTCCAGACCTCTGCCTTTTGTGGCTCCCCTAAGTTTCTGTGAACTCCTCCCTTTTCCTGACAGTCCAGACTCTCCACTTGAGCCTCACCTGGAAATGGGGTTCAGTGCAGTCAGAACTGGGGTTCAGTGAAGTCAGGAGTTTCTGTCTGCCTCCTGCTAGAGGAAGCCAGCCAGTCACAACTGCCACCCGTCCTCTCCACATACGTGTCTCTGTACCTCAGCTTTTTGCAGCTCCTCTCAGTCTCCGTGTGCCCCTCTCTTTCCTTCTAGTTGTAGAATTTCCACTCAGCCAGCTTTCCTGTGGTTCTGGATGATGTCTGTTCTGTCTTTTAGCTGTAGTTTTGAAATTGTTGTGCGAGGCAGTAGTTTAGGTGTTCACCTGTGATGCCATCTTGGTTTCTCCTCCTTAAATATCTTAAAAAATAATCAGGGTTGTAAACAAACAAGCCATATAAAATCACTGGTTGTGGCTTCATGATTTCTATTTATGAATAGACTTCTATCTGAAGCTTTCAAAGAAGTGCCAGTTATTGATATTACCAAGCAAAATACTATAAAGTGTGTTAGAGCTGAGAAGCACTCTTTTATTTTCCTTTCCAAGTTCTATTGAGATACTAGAGGCCCACTGCATGACGTTCGTGCACAGGGGTGGGGGATTCACTCAAACCAGCCTACACACATTAGCAGTCCGGGAGCCCTCAGGGGATGTCCACCTGCTGACTTGGCTCGATCCCTGACTTAGGGGAGCAGGCTTAAGCCATCAGTCAGACATCCTTAATGCTGCCGTGGAGCCAGCTTGAGCCAGCTTCTGACTGAGTGCCGTTTACACCATGGAAGTGTACTGGACATCAGGGAGCAGCTCCTGCATTGAGCGACTGCCCCCTGGTAGTCAGTGCGCATCATAGCAACCAGTCACTCCGCTGTTACAGTCAATTTACAATTACCCTTTTAATATATAGGACTAGAGACCCGGTGCACAAAATTTGTGTATGGGGGCAGGATGGTCTCCCTCAGCCCAGCCTGCAGCCTCTCCAATATGGGACTCCTCAAGGGTAGGATCGCGCCTAAATGGGCAGTCGGACAACCCTCTCACAATCCAGGACTGCTGGCTCCCAACTGCTCACCTGCCTTCCTTCCTGATAGCCCCTAACCACTTCTGCCTGCCAGCCTAATCACCCCCTAACCATTCTCCTGCCAGCATGATTGATGCCTAACTGCTCCCCTGCCAGCCTGTTTGCCCCTAACTGCCCTCCCCTGCAAGCCTGGTCCCCCTAACTGCCCTCCCCTGAAAGCCTGGGTCCCCCGCCCCAACTGCCCTTCCCCCCAGGCCTGGTCACCCCCAACAGCTCTCCCCTGCAGGTCTGGGTACCTCTCAACTGCTCTTCCCTTTAGGCCCGATCGCCCCCAACTTCCCTCCTCTGCTGGCCTGGTCATCCTTAACTGCCCTCCTCTGCAAGCTTGATTGCCCACAACTGCCCTCCCTTGCAGGCTTGGTCCCTCCCAACTACATTTCCCAATAGCCCCTGCAGTCATATATTTATTTTGCCAATAAAATAAATCACATAATCTGAGGGAGAATGTTGCTCTTAAAGTGTTTACACTTTCTTCCCTCTTCCATTAAGTGGATGCTGTAAGATACATCAAGACTGTAGGGGAGCAGAATCTTAGATGGAAGAGCTTGGGGCCATGATTCTCCAGGTGGATGAGAGCTACTGCTAAGTGGAATGTTCACCCTGTTTTATGAGGGATAAACTTCTGCTGGATTTTAACCATTGTATTTTAGGGTCCATTTGTTTCAGGAATATAGTCTTCCATAACTAGTATGGGTTCATTTTTATATTTTTTTCAGGTATCCAATAGACATGTAGTGTGCCTCCCATAGAATACACTTATATTAAAATCAAACAAAAGAGGTAAGAGCCAGGTCAGTGATTCTCAACCTTTCTAATGCCTCGACCCTTTAATACAGTTCCTCATGTTGTGGTGACCCCCAACCATAAAATTATTTTTGTTGCTACTTCATAACTGTAATTTTGCAACTGTTATGAATCGTATCTGTGTTTTCCAATGGTCTTAGGCGACCCCTGTGAAAGTGTTGTTTGACCCCCAAAGGGGTCGCGACCCACAGGTTGAGAACTGCTGAGCCAGGTGATCACTGAGAAAAAAGCCAATAGGCTCTGATTCTGAGGAAGAAATATTTTCATCTTTATAGTAAGAAATAACCTTAGGAAGCTATTTATAGTAATTGGAAGCAGAACTTCTACTTAGCAATAGCTCTGAGGCAATGCGGTTTGTGTTTTGATCGGTTTGTGGCTTATGGTCAAGGAGCCTTGCTGGATGGCCCATATCTGTTTCACCAGAAAAAGAAGAAAGAAACTAAATTCACTTCTACCTAAGGCCAGAACAATGTCCTCTAACGTCAATCTCGTCTCATTTGAATTCTTTCCAAGTACATCTTGGCATTTTACATCTTCCAGAAAGGGTTTCCTAACCACCATCCTCTCTCCACCAAGGCAAGGATAAGGAGATATCCCTTCTTGAAGTATCCCTAGAACTCTGTAAACTTCTGTCATTGCTATCATCACACCAATTCCTCTGCAATCTAACCTCTCACTCTAGTTAATCAGCCCGTTGAGTGCAGTGACATTTTGTTATTCACCTTTGTGGTCCCTCTGCCTAGTACAGTGCCTAGCATACAGTAGATGTTTCATAAATGATGGCTAAATGAATAAATGAATTTAAAGGCCTCATAGGATTATAGTTCTTTGCTTATTCCCATAGGAGAAAACTTCATAATAGTCACTATTGGACATCACTGCAAAGCCTCTCTCAAAAATTTTTTTTTTAATTTTCTTATTTTTGCTGCCATGCCTTACTATTACTTTCTACTGGTTGAGTTTTCTACTGCTTTTGCTTAGAAGATCTATGTCATTTCTTAAGATATTTCTTAGAAAAATTCTCTCTTGATGATTAATTTTTAATATTCTCAATTCTTTTCTACATTGGACACATTGTGTCAAAAGTTAGGACTGAGGAGTAAAGAGAGACCTAACCCAGAAGCCAGGAAACCTTGAATCTTGCTATTTCTTAAGGATTTGGCAAAATGTTATTGTGAGTGAATTAGAAAATGTAAGCCTTAGAACCATTCTTAAGACAAAACACTTTTTAGAAATAATAAATTTTAAAACAAATAAAAGCAGAACTTGGCATAGAGCTCTGAGAAGCAGAGTTTGAAAAACACAAGCCTAGTTCATTTCAAAGGCCCTCTTTACCTGTGAAAGCCTGTGGTTTTATGTAAATTTATACTCTGCATTTTTTACATATAAATGATGTGATCTTTAATACCTTCAAATCTGTCTAATAAGGAATAGCACTGGGTATTGCTATATCTAATAAAATTATCTTTGTTGACATAGCATTTTACAAGGGCATTTATAGAGGCAGTGGGCACTGTGGGTACCAGCATCATGGACTTTGAAGTAAGACAAAACTAAATCCAAATTCTGTCACCTCTGTAAACTAGCAGTGTGACTTGGACAAGCTACATAATCTCTCTAAGCCTCAGTTTCCTCACCTGTACACGGGGATGAGAATGCTTGCCAGACTGGCTGTTGTATGGACGAAATGGGACACTGTACACAGAGCATTCAGTACAGTGCCTGGCATGTACTACATTCCCTATAAAAATTAACTGCAGATAATTTCACTTTTATTGTTTAATTTAATCTTCATTACACAAGGGTTCCTACTGTTCTGGTGTTTT
This sequence comes from Lasiurus borealis, assembly GCA_004026805.1. Classification (NCBI taxonomy): domain Eukaryota; kingdom Metazoa; phylum Chordata; class Mammalia; order Chiroptera; family Vespertilionidae; genus Lasiurus; species Lasiurus borealis. Next base: position 53,448 of record PVJN01011066.1, read on the forward strand.
TAATCCTCACTCAAGGATATTTTTCCATTGATCTTTTAGAGACAGTACAAGAGAAAGGAAAAGACGGAAACATCAATATGAGAGAAACACATTGATTGGTTGCTTCCTGCATGCACCCTGACGAGGGCCCAGGCTGGGGAGAAGCCAGCAACCAAGATACATGCCCTTGGACCAGAATCGAATCCAGGACCCTTCAGTCCACAAGCTGACGTTCTACCCACTGCAAATGTTAAAACTCAACAAAGCGAAAAGACTTGCCCAAATTCACCCAGTGAGGGTAGAACCAATGGTCTACATTATTGGACACCACCCAACTCAGAGTTTCAGTGAGAGAAGGAACTAAGAATAATAAACTCAGGGAGGAAAAATGAAATGGAATGATCCAGGTGGGAGCCCCAGGGAGCAAAACCTGATGACTACACAGGGGTGACGACCACAAGGTAGAGGTGGAGAGGAGGGTTCCAGAGGTAAATTTCAATAACTTACAATCGTGTATGAGACTGACTGAGACACTGTTGAAGCGAGAGGGCACAAGCCAGGATGTCACAGTGACCTCCCCCCCCACACACACACAAATCCCCAGTCCATGGCAGGAGTGGGGCATCTCCTCTGCCCAGCTCAGGCTTCTGCACATAGCAGGTGCTCACTGAACATGGAAGTGGTTTGAGTAATAAGGCTTCTCTTTTTATCTCCCCACCCCCACTCACCATCATTTGAAGATTTTCCTTGCTCTGAAAATTCTGAGGAATAAAGGATACCGCTTCTTCCTTCTTCAAAACAAAAGGAAGACTCCTCCCTGACAATCCAATTTTCATAAAGTAATTGATTGAGCCTGACAATTACTCCATTAACTGTACTTTAAACAGCAACTCCCACCTCCTTTCCTCCCTCCTCCTTCTCCATAAACTGAAGTCATGTCTAATTTAGATCATCATCATAATTTCTACCCACAGAAAGCTGATATCATCGCAAGCAAGCACAACCCCAGACTACTCTGAGACAAAGAAGCAGAGACCCAAGAAAGAAAATCAAGGCCCACATTCATGGCCCCCTCCATCTCTGCCCAATCACTTGCCTATTGTCCTATTGTGCTATAGAGCTTGCTCTTTTACAAGAATATCTGTGGTTCGGAAGTACATTGCAGAGATACAGACTGAAACTCCTAATTTCTATAATATATTTCAATATTTCTTTATTTATTGTACTCAATATGTATATATATATATATATATATATATATATATATATTACATATAGTATATCTCAAGAGAAAATGCAAGTGTTGATCCTGTGGTCTTATTCCCTCTAATCAATTTATGTATTTGAATTGTTTTCATTTCAGAGAAAATTACAAAAACAAAAGACCAGAAGAGTTAAAATATCACAGAACGTTCTGTCCTCATTACTTGTGTGAAGTCCCCACTGCATCACAGGGACAGCATGTTAAATCAATAGAGACTTGAGCTGTTAATTTCCAAAAAGGAAGAGATGATTGAACTAAAATAGCCCATGTTGAGTCTCTGCCCATTGGGAATGGAAGTCCCTTTAGTTTCAAGTCTTGCTACAATTAGGTACGTTCCAGGAAGATCATGAGCCACTTTACAAAATTTTCTGATTTTTTTTTTTTGGGGGGGGGGTAGATAGGGGTGAGTAGGGAGGGAAAACTTTGCTGACACAAAAGTTTTAGTTTTTTACAGCACTAATTTTATAATAAAGTGATAAGAGGTATAATTGGAGTATATGTAGGTGTATGTAGGCGAAGTGTGATGAGGGTGGGGTGGGGTGGGGCGGGGGAGATGGGGTCACATCAAGGTCAGTAACAGGTAGGCCTCTTGCCTGTTTTTAATTTCATCTTCCTCCCCTGGGCTATGCCTCTGCATTGAAAGTGGAGGGAAAGCGATGCCACTTTTATACGTTACGGATCTGGGGCCATATTTTTTTATTTCTTTCCAAGCAG
>PVJN01011067.1:0-32315 GCA_004026805.1 Lasiurus borealis
GATATAACACAAGAAAACGCTGATGTGGGTGGATGGTGAGATGAGGGAGCGAGCGAATGATGGTGATGGTGGTGGTGGTGGTGGTGGTGGTGGTGATGGTATTCTTCTCAACTATCCGTAGTCATTGTTATTTTGTCTACTTGCACATTCCCTGCATGGGTTAAGTTCATCTTCAACTCCACCCCTTTTACAGGTGAGGAAACTGAGTCCGATAGAGGTCAAGTAAGTTGCCGGCGAGCAACCGTGAGTGTGGCAGAGCCCAGTTCTAAACCCAGGACTTCCCAGTAGCACAGCCAGATCCACAGGCCACGGGGAACCAGTATAGACAGTGGCTTAGTCCTCTCAGCGGGGCGGAGGTGAAGTCATCTGCTGTGAATGGTGGGGGTGGATCTGGAGGCCTCCGGAGGGAAGAGGAGAGTTGAAACAGCTGCTGGGAAGAGCGCGGCACCACAGTTTCCCGGGTGCTGAGAGCTTCCAGGAAACTCCACCTTGCTCTTCTCGCCCTCTCTCCCAACCCCAACTCCTGCCGAGAATCTGCACCCCACGCTCTTCTCCTTCCTCTTGTCGTCCTCTCTCTGCTCATCCATCCCTCAAGAGAAATCGGAGAGGTACGTGACCCAAGTAGAATGGATCCAAGATTCTTCCAAACCGGAAGACCTGCTGCTGGTGGCCAGGAATGGAGCCCCCAAAGTACCGTATTTTCTGGTGTATAAGACGACTGTGCATATAAGGCGACCCCCAACTTTTCCAGTTAAAATATAGAGTTTGGGATATACCTGCCCTATAAGATGACACCTGGTATATACGACAACCCCCGACTTTTGAGATTTTCCTGGGTTAAAAGGCGTTTTATATGCCGGAAAATGCAGTAATCATTCCTCAGGGGCGATGTCCCCCCACCCCCAAAGAAACCCACAGCCCAAAAGGCTTAAGGAAGCAGTGCCTTCCATGGGCAGTGATGATGGCAGATGGAGATTGGGGTGCCCAGGTCCAGTGGCTGGGCCCAGTGGTAGAAGCAGAGAGCTGGCGTCAAAGAACTTCAGCCAGGTTAGCTGGCCACCACCTCCTCTCGGTCACCAGGTTCATTTCCATGAACAGGTCTGTCTAGACCAGGAGACCTCTTTCTGTGGGGGATCCACTCGGTTTAGTTACCAGCCAGGGAAGGGGCACCTTCCTCTGAACCCAGAGTTTAAATGTGACTGCTGTGTCCTGGACTCCACTGATCTGAAGAGGGTCGAAGGCTGCCGCTGGCCAGCTCTCCCTCCATTGAACGGTGAACCGGTGTTGGCCGGTCATGGTATTCTTCCCAACTCTCCGTAGTCATTATTATTTTGTCTACTTGCAAATTCCCTGCATCGCTTAAGTTCATCTTCACCTCCACCCCTTTTACAGGTGAGGAAACTGAGTCCTATAGAGGTCAAGTATGTTGCCGGCGAGCAACCGTGAGTGTGGCAGAGCCCAGTTCTAAACCCAGGTCTTCCCAGTAGCACAGGCCACATGGCGCCAGGACAGACCAGTGGCTTAGTCCTCGAAGACACCAGAGCGTGGCTCGTGGGACGTGGCCCAGTGGAGAAAGCACAACTAGTGAACCGATGGTCACAGTAATAAAATCCATACGAAACCAGACTTCGGAAGAAGCTGGGCTCCATTCAAATTTCCATTCCCGCCGCTAACGGGACCAGGGAGTTGGCGCTGGATTCTTCAAAGTGTGCTGGCTTCCTGCCCCCGGAACGTCTTTTCCAACACAACCGGGACTCGGGATAGAAACTCTGTGGGCTGGTAGATTCCAGAAGCTTTTATTAGAATCTTCTCAGGGATCTCTAGGGCTAGAAACTTCCTGGTAAGAGAGTAACTAGAGCATATTCTTAAAAAAATAAAAAATAAAAATAGAAGATGCAGAGGGGAAATGATCATGTGCTGTTCAGCCTAAAAGGGGATCCTCGCAGGGGCTGTGAGCTCCAACCTACATGCGGGTGGGACTCCTGAGAGGGGGGTTGGGGGACAAAGAGGGGAGATGGAGCTCTTGGGAGGGAATCCTGCTGCCTTTTTGTGGATTCGGCGTTCAGGGGGGCGATCTTTGAGAAGAGTGGATGTTGCACACGCGCGCACACACCCTCCAGGCTTCTGAAGAGGTGACACCCGTTCGCCAGGCCAAGTTCACATAAAGCCGGTGCCTCCCCGTGACCCTGGTTTAAATTAGATTCTCCTCCCTCAGGCAGCCGAGTCTTCTAAAAACCCTGGCCCTGGCCAGCTCTCCCCAGATACCATCTTTCTCTCCAGTTCCCCTGAACAGCAGCCCTGGGGGCGAAACACCCCTCCCTGCACCACCCGCCCCAGCATCTCTCTAATTAATTCGGGAGAAAATTAATTACAGAGGGACTTTCAAGCCCTCCAATCTCCTGGCCAGCCTCCACCCTCTGGCCAACGCGGCTCCCCATTGGGCGGCCTCGCCCGCCCCACCCCCCTGCCCCGTCCCCCTTCCTCCCTCCCCCTTCCCAGAACCATCAACAATACCACAAGCTAATTAGGCAGGGAAAGAGTTTCTTGGCAAAGGGACCCGCGTGCTAGGTCAGTACCTTGAACAACCCAGAAGAAAAACAAAACAGCCTTGAAAGAAAAAAGAAAAAAAAAGAAGAAAGAAAAAGAAAGAAAGAAAACCCCTGCTAATCCCAAGCGCATTTCCGCCAAATATTCTCTTTTTCAAGTGTTTTCTTCCTGGTAAACAAAGTGCTGGCGCGGGCATCAGCGATTTTAGGACGCGGTTGCTTAGCGATCGTGGGGACAACAAGGCTTCCCCACCTCAGCCCGAGCTGGCTCCCCCGTCCCCTCCTGCGCGCCTCACCGAGGGGCCCACACATTCCCACCGCGCGGCCCTGCTGCCCAAGGTTTGTAAAGAAAAGTCCTGTTTTCTTTCTTTTCTTTTGTTTTCTTTTTCTTTTTTTTTGGCTAACTGCTCCCCAGAACCAAGCCAGGAGCTGAGATCCCATGCCCCACATCAGTCCTGTCCCCTAAGCCTTCTGCAGAAATGGGGGCCTCATGCAGCTGTGCGTCATCGCATTCAGCTGCCACGACCGCCCCCCCCCCCCGAAAGGTGGCCAGCGCCACAGGGCCATCAAAGTGAAATGCCATGCCCTTTTACGGAACTGACTTACGGCTTGGAGCGCAGTGGGTCCCGACAGGAGCCACGGAGCCACGGAAGGGGGAGCCACGGAAGCAGGGAGGCTCTGTGACACCAGGGAGCAATGGTTCTCAACCTTCCTAAGGCCTCGACCCTCGCATACAGTTCCTCATGTGGTGGTGACCCCCAACCATGAGATTTTGCTACTGTTATGCATCGTGATGTAAATATCTGCATTTTCCGATGGTCTTAGGCGACCCCTGTGAAAGGGTCGTTCGACCCCCAAAGGGGTCGCGACCCACAGGTTGAGAACCGCTGCCAGGGAGGGACAGGGGACGGGGTAGCTCGGGGGGGGGGGGAACCTTTTTCCCTTTTCTGCCAAGGGCCGTTTGGGTATTTGATGACATCATTCTCGGGCCATACAAAAAGATCGACTTGAACATTAGCCGGCTGGGTTTGGCCAAACATTGAATGACCTCACCCTAAGGCCTTGGCAGCGCCAGGCCCAATGGTTCTGCGGGCCTCCTACGGCCCGCGGGCCGGACGTTCCCCACCCTGGCTCGGGGGAGGCACATGCAGATCTCCATGTGAATGTGGCCCCATCACGTCTCCGCGTGGCCGTGGGCATCACTGAATTCTGCTGTCACCTCCCATCAGCCACACCAGTACAGCTCAGGGGCCGGATGGAGGGTTCGCTCCGGGGTGCCAAGTCCCTAGCACATACGTGAGTGCCCCGGGGACCCCTCCCGCCAGGAATAAAGAGCTGGTGTGGCCCCCTCTGCACCCGTGCTCTCCGTGGCTTGCATTTTTGCTCCCAGGATTCCCTGTTGTCTCCCACCTTCCTGCCTTCGACCCTGCTTCCCCCTCGGCCTGGAATACCCTGCCTGCCCTGCTCCTGGGCCTTGGGCTCAGGGATTCCTGTTCACTAACAAGCCCTCAAGTCTCAGCTTGGGGATCTCCTAAACTGGGAGCCTTTGGTTCTCCTCTCTTCTCTCTCTCTCTCTCTCTCTCTCTCTCTCTCTCTCTCTCTCTCTCACCAATATTCCCAGTATGCTAGCATGTGATCATTGAACTGAACTGAAAGCAGGACTAGTACACCTGAGCAACTGAATTTCTTATTGTGTTTTATTTTAATTATCAATTAATTTAATTATATTTCATTTTAAATAGTTGACATTGAAATGAGTTGTCATGTAAGTAATTGAAGCCAAAATGACTCCCTCTCTCTCCCTTACTTCCTCTCTCTCTCTCTCTCTCTCTCACACACACACACACACACACACACACACCATAGCTGGGCCCGGTGCCCTTTCACAGCCTCCTCTCTGCACTTCCCTGCACTCCTGTCATCTGTCCTCCCCAGCTGAGGACGGGGGCTGAGGACACAGCCCTGCTGGACTTTGCTTGCTTCTCAACACACGTGTGGCCCGCAGTGACTTCCCTATCAACGTTTGTCTCCCACGACACAGTTCACACCCTGCACCAGGGCGAGCACACCACAGCCCACAGACCTAGCCCAGCCCCACCTGCTTCCACGTGGCCTCACAGTAAGAAGGACTGGTGTCTTTTCATGTTTAAACAGCAAATGGTTCTATAAGCACCTTCAATACACTATTCTGGATTTTTGCCTACTGACCTGCAAAGCCTAAGAGAGTCCCTTCCTGGCCCTTTAAGAAAAAGTTTGCCAGCCTCCAGCCTCGATCCCAGAGCAGCTGCTGATGGGCTTGGTGAAGCCTGCAGTCAGAGAGAGGGAGGGGGGATGCTGGGGGGTCCGGGGGGCTGAGAGGGGAGCCCAAAGCTCACCTGCTAGACATTTTCAACGGCTGATCCCAGGGACCTGGGCTGGTCCCCCCGGGAATGCCACCCTCAGGACAGGCCACACCTCCTGCTTCCTCTATCCACCTGCCTCACTGCTACAGAGAGTGGGGGTTGGGGGGGTGCAGCTGCGGTGACCCCTGGGGAAGTTCTGCTTTGCCCACTTGATCCCCAGTAATGGCAGCGGGGTTTCTGGCTTCCGCCAGTGGGTTGGCTGCGCTAGGTAACAGTCTCCACGTACACTCCGGCCCCTGATGTGTTCACAACAACAGCAAAAAGGTGGGACAGTTCTTCCCTTTCCCGCTAAGACAGGAACGGGGTTTCTAAGAACCCAGGCAAAGGTTGCCCCAGGCCCCGACGACTCGATGACTCGGCAGGAGGTGACCCACAGCGGCCTGACAGCTCCCTGTCTCCGTCCCTCCTCCCCTCCGCGCACCCTGGATGGCTTTTTACTCTCCGGCCCCGAAACTATGTGCCAAAAACATCACGGCCACCCGCCCGCCCGTCCGCCCTCCTCCAGGAGTGCCCGGGGCCCACTCACTTCCCAGCTCCATCCACTCTCCCAAGCAGGGAGGGGCCGAGTGCACCCCACGTGCTAAATAGTTTCCCCCGGATCATCCATTCTGCTGCTGCCGCCGCTGCTGCTGTTTGGCAGCCAAGAGGCAGGAAGCCATTTAGATAGATTATCTTCCCCTTCAGGAAGTTTAGAGGACTTTTCTCCCGCACTTGACACACACACATTCCGCCTCATGGTCACTCAGTCATGCCGGCGCATGAGGTCACCAGCGAGGAATGCTGCCCGATGAGCCGCCTTCTCCACACTCACCCAGAACCCAGGGACACCCGGCTTCCCTGGCCCGGTGGCCACCGAGACGGCCGGCCCCAAACCGAGAGGCCTCGAGGGCCCGGCAGAAAGGGAGTCTCCCTTCCCCAGGGCGGCGTGTGGTCTTACAGAGCAGTCGCTCTGTGAGAAGGAAGGTGGCCCGCTAAGAAATAGGTCCTGGCCAGATCACGCCGTCTTTGCCGGGAGATCAAAGAGAACGCTTGGCAGGAGGGAGTGGGAATGCGGTTGGCGACAGGGATCCGTGGACTAAAGGTCAGCGCGTGGCGATGAATCAGTTGCTGGGAAACGAGACCATCGTGGCTGAATGTGATCCGCCACCTATTCTGTCGTAGACCCTGTTCCGAGGGCTTTCCCTGTGCCCGGTCACGTAAGGCTCCACCAACTCTAACAGGTAGGTACGAGGGAAGAAACTGGCGCCGAAAGTCACCTTGCTCAAGCTCGCACACACGGTGAGTGGCGGAGCTGGGAGAAGGTCTGGCCTGAGCTGTCCAACAGGATTTTCTGCAAAACGCCACGTCACGTTCTTATCTGTGCGTTCCAAGATGGCAGCCACCCACTCTCCATGTGGCTACTGAGCACTTCAAACGCAGCCAATGGCAGAGAGGAACTAAACCCTTTCGTTTGACTTAACTCTTAACGCATTTCCCATGAGCCACACGTGGCTGGTAGCTGCCATGTTGGACTCCCAGGTTGGGGGAGCCTTTGGATATATGTTTTTGTTGACTTGAGAGAGGAAGGGGGGGGGGGAAGAGACATAGAAACATCAATGATGAGAGAGAATCATTGATCAGCTGCCTCCTGCATGCCCTCCCCTCCCCGCAATGAGGATCAAGCCTGAAATCCGGGCATGTTCCCTGACTGAGAATCGAACCACGACCTCCTGGTTCATAGGTTGAAGCCCAACCACTGAGCAACACTGGCCAGACCCAAATCCATACTCTTAAATATTAAGACTACCCTGCCAATTAAGAGAATTTGGGACTATTTATTAGGAGCATAATAAAAATCTAGAGTAGAGTTTAATCAATAGCTTCAAGGAGAAGGTCATATGAGAAATTAGAGTACATGGAAATGTAAGGGAGAAAAGTTTGCTTTAATGACAAAATTGGTGTTTGGGTTAGAAGGCTGGGAAAAAATCCCTAAGGGAAGAGGGTGAAATACCAGCATGGTTTGTTGGGAGAGGAAGTGGTTTTCCTCTTGTTTAATCAATGAATTGTCTTGAGTGTCTACGATAAGACCTATAAAGTCTTTGCTCTCTAGAGCCATGTGGTCTAGGTGAGAAACCACAGTTAATTCCTTAAACCAAGCAAGGCTGTGTGATCCAGGCACATGGTGCGACCAAAGTCTGTTCATGCTGCTGGGATAGATATTTATCCGTAAAGACAAGAGTGATGACAAAAGTCTTCATGGAGGAGGTGGCATTTCAGCTGGAGCTCAGAGGACATGGCTTGGATTAGGACAGTGGCAAGTTGAGAAAGATGAACGCAAAGACAGACTTGGAAGGAAAAAGGAACTGTGCTTGACCACTCTCTTGGAGCCTGACATAGAGGGATTAATTTTTAAAAAATGGCTCCAAATGTCCTATGGTGGATAAAAATGGCGATTCTGGGGGCAGACATGGGAACTTTAGGGGGCGGTAGAAGACAGTTGGAGGAAATTATGAGTTTGTTTGGGGCATGTGGATTCTGAGGTGACAGCCTGTGTAAATATTAGATTAACATTCACTTTTCAAGAGCCATTAAATGTCTAATTTAAGTGGATGGGGGTAGACCAGAAGGCTGCCCGAGATCACCTCGATCCCGGTGCTGAGAAATGTTACCTTCCCTCTAAGACTGAGAAATCAGGCCATGGCCGAATGGAAGAGAAGCCACAGGCCTCCAGAGATGTGCACGTCACCACCCCACTGAGGACACACTCCCACCTTGTTTTCTCTGCCACACGGAGTTGACAGACATCCGGTTACTTCACTTGGGAAGTCATATTCATCTGCCCTTTGGAACATCCTGCCCATGAATGGATTTTTTTTTAAATACCTTTTTTTCGTCCTGATTATATTAGTAACACCCACTCATTGCAAAACATTTGGAAACTTCCGAAACAGAAATAAGGAAATGCAATCACACGTACACTCATACCCAGACTCTCATATGGATGTTGACTTGTGTGTGTGTGTGATCTATTTCTAGCCGGTATTTTAAAATACAGTTTGAACTGAAAGAAATCTGTACAAATAAACAAAAAGATATAATAGGCAACCTCACTGAGTTGTTGGTGTGCTCCAGACTTATAGGACAAACCCTTTGTCAATCTCTGCCCACAAGCACATCTGGGAGAATCTCCTCCTAAAATGACTCCAACTATAAACTTTCCTCTATTGTTCAGCAAGTGCATAATAAATACCTCTTTTTACCATCTGCTTATTTTCCTTTTAACTCAACGGCTGTAGATTCCGAATTGCCTGGAATAGACTGAGAGGCAACCTTTGAGAGTTGGGTATTAGGCAGGAGTAGGTAGGGACCCTGCCAGTACAGTGGTACCTCGAGATACGAGTTTAATTCGTTCCGTAACCTTGAGGCATGGGAAACTATGAGACACTCGAGTCGAGGTAAACTGGTGGGTCGTGTGCAGCCAGCTGATCCGCGCGATTACTAATATCTCTACTGTTGCTCGTATTTCAAAGCAAAAATCGCTCGCTCGATGGCTTGTATCTCAAAAATCTCGTATGTCAGGGCACTTGTATCTCGAGGTACCACTGTATTCCAAACTTAGAATCTGGAATTCCTGACTCTAAGGAACGCCGCAGCAAGAAAGCGAGCACCGAACAAACACGGGGATGCCACCCCGGACACATATGACGGCATACAGGAGAGGTGGGGTGCTCTGGGGAGAAGACAGAGTAGAGAAGGTGGTGGAAGAGGAGATAGGGTAAGACCTATCGGCATTTGCACACAGTCTTTAAACTGCCCCAGGGAAATTGGGGTGGAAATATTCCCGACTGAACATGATTGATATAGACATGCAATCTACAAATAATAGAAACACATACACACACACACACACACACACACACACACACACACACACACACCAGCACACAACCTCAACCAGAGATTCTTTCCTGCTGTCCGGGTTTCCTGGGGATTCACACCAAAGCTTTGGTACTCCATTCTCGGAGCCACCCCCAAACCCCAAGTGTGTGGGTGGATCCTTATCGCCTTCATTTTTTTCAAGAAACTGCCAGCTCCCTGAGCTGAGCCTGTGGGAGGAGAGACTGGCTGGGAGCATCCCCCCGGGGGAGGGGGCCCGGGGAGGGTGGCCTTCCTTCCCCCCACGGAGAGCAGGGCAGCCCCAGGCCGCCTGAGATTCTCTCTCCAAAATCTTCTTAATGAGCTCACTGGCTGGGGGGAGGGGGTGGTTGTTTTTAACCATATTTAGGGCTTATTTTTTTAAAATTCTGGTCCCATTTTTTTGATTCCATAAACGCTGTTCGCCAGGACACTTCCCTCTCCCCCATCTTTGACAGTTTCTCATGCGTGAAACGTATTTCGATGCGTTATTTTGTCTTCCACAACCTCCCCTCCCAACTGTCCGGCCCAGGGCTCCCTCCCTGCACCCTTCACCCACCCCCCACCCCCCGTGTCAGACATATAATGAATGACTATTCCTTCAGACAACGAAGTTGGAAACTTGTGGTCTCCAAGGCAACGGGGCATCCTGGGGTGGGGTGCCGGGGAGGGGGGCTGGCCCAGCCAGGAGGGGGACTGGGAGTAAAGGGGGTGGGGAGGCCGGAGCAGAGATGATATCATTCCTGAAGCCTGGAAGCAGCCAATGGGCTGGAGAGAAGATGAGGTCATCCCCCCACCCCCACCCCTGTCCAGCTTGGGGAGCCCCACTGAGAATTCTAGACAAGTATTGAGCCAGTTGCATTGCTGGGAGAGAAAGGGGTGGGGGTGGCTGTGGGGGGGGGGGTGGGGAGAGCGAGAGATCTCCCCGAGCCTCCGGATGGCCCTCGAAGACACCACAGTGCTCGCCAGAGGCAGCGCCATAAAAATGTCATCGGCCGGGCTCTCCCTGCATCACAACACAATGACTTCTTTGGGGAGAAGGAAAAAACCCTAAGATTTATTTTGCAGCCACACCTCTCCCCTTCCCTGCACCCCCCTCCCCGCCGCCTCCCTTGGGAGAGAAAAACCAGTCAACCCAAGTTGTGAATGAAGCGCCTGCAGATTGGCCCCCACCAACCCACCAGGCCTGGGAATTTTTTGCACCCAGAGGGGCACAGGCGCACAGGCCAGCTGAAGGCATTTGCTCCGCTCCCCGATCCCCACCCGAAGCCCCAGGGCTGGAGGGAACTCCCCAGGGTGGGAGCCTGGTTTGGGGCAAAGAGGCCCAAGCTGGTGGTGCGGGCCATTTAAGGCGCTGGGGGGAGGGGTGTCTGTCCCCAAGACAATGCCAGCATCCAGGGCTCCGCGCCAGGCTCCCGGGAGAAGCAAACAAGCCATGGCGTTCGGGAGGGGTGCAGGCTCCTTAGGGTGCCCACTGAAGTGTCACCGCCCGCAGAGGGAGGCTGAGTGTGCCAACGTTTCCCTCGGGACCGGGAAACCGTGCGCTCTCCAAAAAATGTCCCCACGAGTCCAGGCCACCGACCAGGGCTGCTCTCCCCTTGACCTTGAACGGTACGTCAGGTGCAGGTCCTGCACAGTGGTCTCTCTGGAGTGGTCCCACCCGGACCCACCTAGGATGCTGCCTTGGAGGAAGCAGACAAGCAAAGGTCTGGTGCCCACCCCCCATTTTTCAGACACGATCATGAAGGCCCAGAGAAGGGGATGGGCCAGTCCATGACTAACACAGTCATCAATTGGCCTGGGGCTAGACCCAGGACACGGTCTCCAGCCCCACACTGTTCGTTCTTAGTGACAAGCCTATGACACAGCAGTAACACCCAAACCTTCACTTTCAGTGTCACCTGCTTACCATTTTTGGCGTAATTACATGGTCAGAATGAGTTCATGGTGATCTCCGTACCCATTGGTCTGAGCCGAGAGCCAGGATCACACCACAGCACTGATCACGTGACTCCACCCAGCCCCCTTTACCCCTGGCTAGCTGCCACCCCTTTCTCTCCGGTTACCACCGTACTGTTTTCTGGTCTGTAAGTTTTGTTGGTTTCTTTTCCTTTTGTTGGTTCATTTGTTGCTTTCAATGTTCTATCCCGCATGTGAGTGAAATCATGTGGTTCTTAACTTTTTCTTTCTGACCTATGGCACTCCGCAGAATATTCTCAGGATTCACTCTTATTGTCACACATGACAGCGTTTCATCTTATTGTGGCTTCGGAGTACTCCATGGGATGTATGTACCGCGTCTTCTTTATCTAATCATCTACCGAAGGACACGGTGTGGTGTCCACGTCTTGGCCACCGTGAATAAGGCTGCATGAACACGGGGGTGCGTATATCTTTGCGAATAAACATTTTTACATTTTCCAGGTAGATACCCAGAAGCAGGGATGCCGGGTCACGTGGTAACGCTCGTCCGAATTGTTTGAGTTGCTTCCCTACTATTTTCCGCGATGCAACATACAGATGAGGTATCATCGAACTGTCTACTTGAAACCTATGTAATTTTATTCACCAGTGTCACCCCGACAAATTTAATTTTAGGAACAGAATCACTCCCCAGACATGTACTGTGCATCCAGCCTGTGTCCAGCCCTCTCTTGCCCAGCAGCCCTGACATGCACAGAACCATAGGCCGCCAAGGAGACCACACCCAGGAGGGAGACAAAATGGAGGTCTAAAATACGTGTAATGGTCCCTGGGGGTTTTAGGAATCAGGCCTGGGATCACTTGAGGGAAGAGAATTTTGCAAATACCTACTGGCTTCCTCCTGTGTGACGGGTGTTAAAAATAGAACGTTGGCGAGGTCAGGGCTCTTCCCGCACAGCACGTACATCACGAAAAGGAGGCCGAAGCTATAAACACACAGGGTCCCCCTAGAACCGTGGTATCAGCGGTGTCTAACCCCAGCCGCCAGTATCGTGCCTGGGACATAGTAGATGCTCAATAAATTCTTGTCAAATGACCAAAGAGAATCCGTGGCTAGAAGGATGCTTCTCACCCTGGAAGACGTTAGCAAGGAGGTGCTCTCTGACCAGGGCTTTGGAAGAAGAAGGTAACTTGCCGGGTGGAGGGAGGAGGCATATTCTGAGTAGAAGAAAGAACATCTGCAGAGACAGAGTGTGTAAGAAGACGAGGGGAGAGGGTATCCGAAGATAACCAGCAACCCACATGTCGCCAAAGATAGCAGGTCCATTTCTCGTTTTTGCTGCACATCTATGACACATGAACTAGTGGCTCTGCTCCATGCCATGGCGTATCCCCTGGCCAGGCTCCTGGAGTGGCCTCTACTGGAATATTGCCGGTCCCCATGGAAGACAAAAAAAGAGGGCTGAGCTCTGAAAACACACCACCCTTTTTCTCACAGCCCATTGGCCAGAACTGATCACATGACTATACCCAACTCCAGGGTTATACAGTTCAAGATGATGCAAATACCCTGCTCCTCATCAAAGGTTCTTCCCAGATTTACCAACGACTGATGATGCTGACCTGACCCATAATGGTTTCACCATAATGGTTTCAAAACAGTGATTCTCCGATGCCAGTGCTCACACCACATCTAGCAGCCGGCACTTAGAATCCTGTTAGCTAGAATCTTCCTTCTTCTCCGTTATATATTATCTGTCCATCTACCTATCCATCACCACTCGTCTATCAGTATCATTAGCATGGACTCATCATTGCTATTTTTCATGGCTTATAATTTTTATGGACTGAATGTTTGTCTTTCCCAAATTTGTATGTGGAATCCTAGTCCCCAGTGGAATGGTATTAGGAGGCGGGGCCTTGGGGAGGTCATGAGGTCATGAGGGTGGGGCCCTCAGGATGGGATTAGTGCCCTTCGAAGAGAAACGCCACAGAGCTCTGGCACCTTTCCGCCCTGTGAGGACACAGTGAGGAGGTGGCCACCCATGAACCAAGAAGCAGGCCCCGGCCAGACACCAGGTCTGCTGGTGTCTTCCAGCCTCCAGAACGGGGAGGAATAAATATTGGTTATCTAGTGGAGTGGGAGGCTGGGGAGTTGAGAGTAATCTTGAAATAATATCAGCGCTGGTTGGTCTCTGACTCCTGATAAAGCTGGTTCTCTGCTGCCCGCCCACCCACAGTCAAGGTGGCAGACAGGGAGCAGATCTGGCGACAGGGAATCAACAGTCAGCCAACAGCCCCATCTGCCCGGGGAGGACATGGCTGTACAGTGGTACCTGGAGATACGAGTGCCCTAACATATGAGATTTTTGAGACACGAGCCGTCGAGCGAGCGATTTTTGCTTTGAAATACGAGCAACATTTGAGATAGGAGTCATCTCGCGGATCGGCCGGCTGCACACGACCCACCAGTTTACCGTGACTCGAGTGTCTCATAGTTTCCCACGCCTCAGGGTTACGGAACAAATTAAACTCGTATCTCGAGGTACCACTGTACTTGCTTCCACTGGGCTGCTGGCCACAGCTGGGCCAGGCTCTGCCGAAACCCCGGCATTTCAGGCAGAGCCGGGAAGATGCACCTCTTTCCGAATTCTTACAAGGCCACTCCTGTCCCATGGCTGGGCCTGTAACCTGGCCGGTTGTTGCCTACCTAGCGATCAGAAAGCTCTAGAAGCTAGAAGAGTCTGGGAGGAGGTGAGGGAGGAGGAAGGCCAGAGGGGCAGCGGGACCAGGAGGGGCCCTCCTGCAGCTCATGCTGGTTTAGGTCCGTCCACCGGGCAGGTGGTTCCAAGCAGCCTTGGCCTCCCCACAGCCACCCGGCCAGTTCCGGAAGCAATCACGATCCACTGCCACCCTGAGCGCTGCCCCAGGAGGGGCCCTTCCACTTCAGGAATGAGCACACCGACCCTGGTTCCCCGAAAATAAAACTACTTCCAGTTTTGCCTCTCGCTGTAATATAAGGCATCTCCCCAAAAATAAGGCCTCCCCCAAACATCAGGCCTCCCCAGAATAGAAGCACCCCCCCCCCCCGATTTAAAGAGACCTCGCCCTGCCTGAACAGCTCCGGTTGCGCTGCGGCCCATCCGTGAGCTGGTTTGTGATGGCAACGACTACCGTACCGTAGACAAGTCATCAATTTCCTTTTTTTGTTTGTTCAACAATAAATGTGTACCGTGTTCTTCTTCACGGAAAAATAAGACATCCCCTGAAAATAAGACCCAGTGCCTCTTTGGGAGCGAAAATTAATAGAAGACACTGCCTTATTTCGGGGGAAACAGCACATACGCTTCCTGTGAATGTCTGTGTAAATCACCCGTGGGCATGCCCATGTTGGCACCAGGAAAACCCACCCCAGGTTCAAAGGCAGCACCTGCCCAGAGAGACAGGCCCAGGGCCCACTAGCTCCCTTCCCCTGGGCTCCAGTGAGTGGCCTCCTGTCTAGCTCCCTAGAAAAAGTTCTAGCTCAGACCATGATTGGACCCCAAGGGGAAGCATCTCTGCTTTCTAGGGGCCTCCTGCTGGGGTTCAGGGAGCCCTCCCAGGCTGTCCTCCTGGGAGCTCTCGGAGCACGGCCTCCCGCCCGCCCGGGGAGTGATCACCGCCGACAGCTTTGGAGAGTCTCAGCACGGCCGGCGTTCCCTGTAAAAGCTCCATCCCCTTAACTAACAAGTAATCATTAATGGCACCCCCGGCCCATGTGCCCAACTGTGACACCGACGCTAATGGAATGACTCGCGGGCACCCTGACCGACATTAAAACCAAGTCCGGACTGTTAACTGGAACGACCCAGGCGATGCCTACATCGTGCCTGGCATTTATTTAACCAGCATGGAGGGCATTTGGGATCAAAATACACCGACATTTCTCCCCCCACACCCCCTGGCTTTCCTTTCTTATGGCCTCCCAGCCCCGACTGGATCAGGCCAGACCACACCAGACCATTGCCTTAATAACCGGGACCGACCGAAGCTTGCTTGGCCTTCTGGGTGCAAAGTGGTACGCTGGTGCCTGCGTGTGATTCTGGAACCTAATGCGAGAAGCATGCTCTGGGATGGGCTGATGCCAACGGTTTGAGTCTTGGCTGAGGCTTAAAAAATGGGGGTTCCAAGTGAGGGGAGGGCTTTCCCTGAGGGGAGGATCTCACCTCCTGGAGGCTGGCCTCTGGGAGCTAGGAGGGCTGAGCCAGGGGACCCTGCTAAGGATGGTCACCCCACTTCTGCCCTTACCTCTTCCTAAGCATGCTAGGGTTGGAGGGCCCCCTTAAATTTAGAGGTGATTGACAGGTGCATCCCACATAGCAGGGCAGCCTGCCTTTCTCCTGCTCCATCCCTGGCCTCGGGGCACAGCCCCGTTCCCAGACTCTAACCACTGGGATTTCCTGTCTGTGCATGAATCCCACTCGGTGAGGGCAGCGGCTAGGAGAACTGAGCGCGGGCAGCATGGGCCTGGGGCAGCCCTCTGTGCGGCACCGGGGGGCCAGATCAGGGGGCTGGGAGGCAACGGAACCCTAAGGACCCTCTGCACTAGCAGGGCGTGAGCGTGTGGGGTGAGACGGCTTTCAGTGCATTTCACTCAAAGCTGGTGTGTCCGCAGCCATGCTGTACTCCCGGTCACCTGACCGCATCTGCTCCCTGTCACCATCCGAGGAGGACCGATGAGACCGGTGGGGTGGGACAGAGCCACCAGCGGAGGTCTGACTGCAGGCAGGCTGGGCGCAAAGAGGAAGCTCACCCCCTAATCCTGGCACATACCCCTACCCCCACCCCACCCAGTGGCAGAGAGGACGGCTGGGAGCACGGGAACTCAGATCGAAGTTTCCAGAATCCCAGAGTTTTGATTTTTAAAAAAAATTTTTTCCCTTCACAACTCGGTTTTGATTCCTAGATCTCGCTGGGTGACCTTTGGCAAGTCACCTACCCTCTCTGTGCGGCATTTCCCATCCATACCACAGGCACCATTGCCACCTCACCACTCACATCAAAGGCTCCAGGCAGAGGCCGCAGATTTCATGCCCTCTGCCCAGAGCCTGGCACACGGCAAACGCTCTATGAGTGCGGGCCGCCTCTGCCCTCATTGGCCGGTCCCTGGAGTGGTTTACCCTCTTTTTTTATTTTTTATTGATTTTTTTACAGACAGGAAGGGAGAGAGATCGAGAGTTAGAAACATCGATGAGAGAGAGACATCGATCAGCTGCCTCCTGCACACTCCCCACTGGGGATGTGCACGCAACCAAGGTACATGTCCTTGACCGGAATCAAACCTGGGACCCTTGAGTCCCCAGGCCGACGCTCTATCCACTGAGCCAAACCGGTTAGGGCAACGGCCTACCCTCTTGGCCTCTGAGAGGAAGGTGCTCTTCCGAGCCTCTCCCCTCCCACCGGCTCCTGTCCTGCTGTGCATCCCGCTCCCGCAGGACCCAGTGGCCGATCTGGGAACTGTCAGCTGCCCGGGGACCTGGGGCGAGCTGGCATCCAGCAGGCCCCTGCCCACCTGACTTGCCACGGTGCCCGGTCCCCGAGGCCGCGCCTGCGGGGTGTCAGGTTCAGCGCCTGGCTCCCCCCTTCCCTCCCCGCCTCGCCGGCCCCTCCTAAGACGCAGACACCCCTGCCGCCTGGTCAGGCCTGGACTCGCCGGGCTGGCTTGCCTGGGGACCCGGCTTATCCAAACATCTTCATCGCTTTTCATAAATCCAATCCCCTTATCAGCCGCGCATCGGGAGGAAGGGCAGGGGGGCCTGACTGAAGGGTGGGGAAGGGAGGCTGTAATTAGCCTCCTGGCTGCGCGGGGTCACCCCCAGGTCAGTCACCCTGCCTTCACGTGTTCTGAGCAGGGAGTGGGGGCGCCCGCGTCCCCCGCAGCATCCGCGGTGTCTGTCCTCTGCTCCCAGCTTGGGGGCCGGGGGCCGAGGGGCCCGCCGGGAGGGTGGTCTGCGGGTTGTGCAGGGGAGTCAGCCGGCGGGGGAGGGGTTCCCTAAGAACATCAGCTCTGCCAGGACATCTTTGCCACCCTCTCCCAACTCCTGGAAACGTCTCCGAGGCGGGTGGTCGCTGTACAAAAGGCTCCGGTAGAACCCCGATCCTGTTCCCTCAGCCAAGTCCCCGGCAAAGAGGCATCCGAACCGCTGCAGAGAGCACGGGACTCGGGGTTCCTGGAGAAGGGCCCCTCGGACCTCTGGACCCTGCCACCCCTTCGCTGTGCAACCTTGGAGAGTGGGGACAGTCAGACCTGTCCGACCTACATCCCACGGCCACGAGCCCTGAGCAAGAACCTAGGCCAATGCGCTTCCCTTGAGATGACACCCATCCCCAGCCCTCCAGCCGACACGATGCCACAAACAGGCCCAGACCGCCTCCTGTCACACTTGCGTTTGCACTGAGCTCGGCTGCTTTCCTGAAGCCCATTGCTCCCCCCAAGACGGACACGGTACCGGGGGGAGAGGGTTTAACGCTGCACCGGCCCACACAGATCTGGTCACTACTGGCCCTGCCTACTGGCTCCCCGGGGTGGGGGAGCACGGGAACCCTAACACAGCCGTCCCCAGGCCCCTGCCTGTGCTTTGCAAGGCCTCAAATCTCCGGGAGAATCACATGGACAAACTAGTTTTCAAAAGTTGGTCTTTCCAAAGGTCCTTCTTAGTACCGGGCCCAGTCTCAGCACCTAGGAAAGTTCTGGGTTTTCTCACAGCGCCAAGGAGGGTTCCGGGTCGTGAGGAAGACCACGCAACGTGCCACCCGGGCCACTCTGGAGAGTGAAAACATGCTTAGTGCACGGAAACGGGACTGTCTTAGAGTGAGGAGGGACAGTTATGCATTTTCTGGGACTTGGGGGTGGCGGGCGGGGGGGAGAGAGACGACAGAGCAGCTTCTTAAACAGGACGTTAAAGAATGGGTGTGCAGACCTAGCCGGTTTGGCTCAGTGGTTAGAGAGAGAATCCACCCAAAGATTGAAGGGTCCTGGATTCGATTCTGGTCAAGGGCAGGTACCTCGGTTGCAGACTGGATCCCTGGCACGTGCGGGAGGCAACCAATCATTGTGTCACATCAATGTTCCTCTCTCTCTCTCTCTCTATCTCTCTGTCTCTCTCTCTCTATCTCTCTCTCTCTCTCTCCCTGGAAAATATCCTCGGGTGAGGATTAATAACAATCAAAAAGGATGAGCAAAGCGGCTGAATGAATGCATGCTTCCGGTGCTGCACTCTCTGTGAGAAATGGAAACTCTTGTTCTCTAACTGGGTCCATCCGTCCAACCCCAGCGGGGCCCACCCCCCACCCCCATGCTCGTCGGGGTGCGGGGCGCAGTAACATGCACTCAGGCTTGGCGCAGTAACATGCACTCCAGGGAGCAGCCAGATCTGGGGGAGAGAGACACAACCCCGGACTCCCCACGGGACCCCAGCCTCAGCCCCAGCCCCGTGATGGTGATTGTAAGTGGCATGTGCGGTGAGCGGGCCTTCGGAGCGCTTTCTCCTGCAGCTCTGCCTGATGGGAAGCAGATAAGGTGGCGCGGGAGCCGAGTCTGGAGGCCACCCCGTGGCCCGGCACACTGGCTGAGCAAGAACAAAGCCGGCCCGGCTGAAGGATGTCGGCCCGCCCGCCCGCCCGCACACAGGAAGCGGCAGGCCTGTGCCCACGGGGTCTCCGCCTCGGCCGTGCCCCAGCTACCCAGCCGCAGCCGCGTTCCTGTCATTAGTTTTCTCTTAAACGGGGCAAATCTCTCCCAACACCCCCCTTTTTTTTCACCCCGTTTTGCTGCGAGGAGACGGAGCCGGATCTTGGGGTGGGTCAGAGGGGAAGCGAGGCCCGCCTTCCTCTCACCTGTCACCCAGCCTCTGCGGATGTGACCTTGCACGAGCGCCGGGGAGGGGCAGCGTCACCCACCGATGGGGAATGCCAGCCGGGGACCCGGTTCAGACAGCAGAGCTGGGCTTCCCTGCACAGAACAAGGACTGCAAAACAGGATCCTGCCCTGTCCTGGGGGCGGGACTCATGGACACCAGAAAGGGTTCGAGGAGCCAGCTCCTGCGGACAGAGGGGGGCAGGGAGCAGCCGATAGGACACCAGGGGCTGCGATCGCCACTGAGCGCAGGAAGGGGAGGGGAGGTGTCTGCCCTAGCCCCTCCCCCAAGGAGCTGCATACACTATGAGCCAAATCTGTGTTTGCTGAGGCCTACGTTTGTGTGTATACATATAGAGTGTTCCCCCCACCCCAAAATGTATACACACTCCAACACACCGATAGCTATGAGATGAACATGAAATGCATTTTATAAGCACTGCCTTTGTAATTATTCAAAGTGTGTACATCTATTTGGGGGTGGGGGCACGCAGACACCCCAGATGTGTGTGTACAGAAACACCTGGAAAGAAAGACTAGAAGAAAGTGCGAGAGACCCCATGAGAAAGAAGGAGGTTGCTGGTGGCACAGGACAGGCGAAACCATTCGACCTACCGACACCCGAATTGTTTTCTCGGTGCACCAGCAACGTGTGATCACATGACACCCTCACGCCTTTCATCGCGAGGAGAAGAGAAGCTACTGTGATCGCAAAAGGAAAAACGAGAGCCAGTGGCTAGCCTCTGACTAGTTCCGGTGAGGAGCTCCGTGCCCCCGTCCCCTCTGCTCCCCTCTGCTGCCCTCCGCTCCCCTCTGCTCCCAGGGGAGGCTGTCCAAGGCTTAGCTGCCTCCTCAGGAATGTGAAAGCAAAAGTGCACGCCACCCCGTGTCTCAGCTCTCCCACCTAGCATTCCCCGTGATGTGGGTCAGGGCCCCGGCAGGAAGGACGGATGACACATCCAATTAGGTCATCTGAGGCGAGTTCGGAAAGGGACTGCTGCACCAGGTGTGGGCAGGGGCAGGGAAGGTGAGGGAGACAGTGCCAGCCACCGGCTCCCCGGCTGCCCTTGAAAGCACAGAGGGAAGAATGGCGGGGTGGCGGGGGTTGGGGGGAAGGGCAGGGGATACCCCAGCTTCACTCTCCTCCTTCTCCTCACCGGTCTCCCCCTAAAACTCAGTGAGAGGGAGTCTTCTCATACCCCCCATACAGGTTAGTCTCCTGGGCATCCAGCAGGTGGGGCAGAGGGGGGAGGGGCTAACACACACACACACACACACACACACACATGCACACACACACGCACGCACGCATACACACGTGCACATGCACACGGTTTTCCATCCTAATGAGGGATGACATGCCCCATCACAATCAGATGCTGAGGCCCAGTACCACCTGTCCAGTTGGATACGCATGTCTCTGTTGGTCTAGGTACCGTACCGCTTGCATCTCTACCACTAACTGCTCCTGTGCCCTGGGACACCCCCCACTCCCAAACACCAGCCCCCTGATTTCTTGATCTGCAAGATGAGGGAGCTGGAGGGCCCGAAGGATTTCCTAGATTCCTTCCAGCTCTAACTTCCAGGACTGCGAGTCTAGGCCTCCGCCTGCGCCTCCAGATCTCCTCGCGGTCGGTCACCGGCCATGACCACGGTCAGCTGACTCTGTAGCAGCAGAGAAAGAGCCCACAGCGGCAGGCAGGCCCGTGGGCCTGCAGGGATCTCTGGGCAGCTGCCACCTCGTCCATGTGGCCAAATAAGGTAAAACACCTTCACCAAAGTGGGTCAGCCCTTCCCCTCTCAACCCCCACCCCCACCCCCCGTCCTCTGCCTGGGGTGGCGGAAGCCAGCAAGTGGAATCCCCTCGGTGGGACCCCCGGGCGGTTTAACTGACTCAGCACCCCTTCCAGATACTCCCAACCCCTGAGGTGGTGGAGACGCTCCCCTAGCCCAGCGCCCCTTCCCCTCGGGGCCCTCTCAGCCCCAACCCTCTGAGTCAGAAGAAAGACAGTTTCGTGTGGAGGGGGAAGGGAGGTGGCCAAACACCTGTCATTCCTCAACCAGAGACTCACAGGGGAGGAATGCGATGTGCAAGCCACACTTGGAGGACCCCACACAGGAGGATGGTCTTGTGTAGAAGGGACCCATGGAGGGCTGGCCCGGCCCCTCTGCGGCCTTAAGCTCGGAGCTCTCCTCTCTCACAAAGCTATGCATCCCTGTGAAATCCCAGGACATCTGCTTTGCCTCGCGAGCTTCAGGGCTCTGGGTGGTGACCTTGGACCAAGAACACACCAAGGCTGAGGCATGGCGGCTTAGAAGAAGGCAGAGCCCGGCTGTGTGCATAGAAGAAGCTATAGGTGCGATCACACTGCCTCCTCCGTGGGTTAAAATGCCTTCCCACCGTCTTCCCTGCAGACTCCTGGTCTCCAGAGACCATGAGCTCCCCGCCAGGAAAGAATCCTCGTAGGCGCTTCCTTCTAAAGTGTTAGCTGCTGCGCTCCTACCAGGTGGGCGGGCGGGACAAGGAGAAATGGGAGGCAGCCAATTGGGCTGAAGAAACTGATACTCAATAAGGAAACTCGTCTTATCAGCAGGGGACTCTGGGCCGTGAGCCCGCCCCCCAGCCATGCGGGGGCATCACAAGAGGCTGAGTCACCGGGGCACGGCCGGTGCCAAGATGAGGCGCTGGGTGATCCATCTCCCAGGGGGCAGAGCCGAGACAGGAGAGCGAGAGAGGACTGAGTAATCCCTGCTTGATTTCGGTCTTCAGGGCTGGAGTGGCCTGTGAATTTTAGGCATGAACTGCGTAGAACCAGAGAGGCGGGACTGTTCTCTCTTTGGACTTCATGGGCCAGTGGTCGGCAAACTCATTAGTCAGCAGAGCCAAATATCCACAGCACAACGATTGGCATTTCTTTGGGGAGCCACATTTTTTAAACTTAAACTTCTTCTAACGCCGCTTCTTCAAAACTGACTCGCCCAGGCCATGGTCTTTTGTGGAAGAGCCACACTCCAGGGGCCAAAGAGCCGCATGTGGCTCGAGAGCCGCCATTTGCCGACCACTGTCATGGGAGAAACAGGAGGGAGTCAAGAGTCATCGATCATGAAGAGGAAGGTCAAATACTGCTCCAAGGCCCCCACAGATAAACTGTAGTTTATCTTCACAATTTCAGAAAGTGTGTATTGTTATTGATTTCAGAGAGGGAGGGGGAGGGAGAGGGAGAGAGGGAACATCCATGATGAGAGAGAATCACTGATCAGCTGCCTCCTGCACGCCCCACCCTGGGGATCCAGCACACAACCCAGGCGTTGAACCATGACCTCCTGGTTCATAGGTCGACACTCAACCACTGTGCCCCATCGGCTGGGCTATCTTCACCATGTTTATGCCACGTAAAGACGTGGAAACAGAGACAAAGCGAAATAGAATGTTCCCAGGCTCGCCACTGACCTGCGGGCCTCACCTTTAAACCTGGGTCTCTCTCTCAGTTTGAGCTCTAGCCCCCGGTTCCACTTCAGCTCCTGTGGACTCAGAAGATCTGGCTTCCGTCTGGGTTCTTGGTCGTTGAGATCCCCAAAGGGTAGTTTTGGGTCTGTATCCAATCCTCCCCACCCCCCACCCCCGATTCCACCTGCTCCTGACTCAATGCAAGGGGGGTCTCACCAACAGAAAGGAATGGAGAGACTCACCCCACCCCCTATGAGTGCCTTGACTGCATGTGTGCCACCCCCGAGGCTGGAAGCTGGCACCAACCACCCCGGGCTCCACGCTGGGATCCAAGGTGCCCTGAAGCCAGAGGGCAGGCGTCTGGCCTGGGAGCAGCCCTGACTGGGAACCGAAGACAACTCGGCCGCAGCCTGCGCGGATGAGTGGCCATCACCCTCTTCGTTAGTGGCGGGAGGTGGCGAGGAGTCAGTGTAGACAAATGATTGGCACAGAGCAGGCTGCTAACCCCCTAATGTGAGGGCACCCCCTTCGCTTTCCCCAGCCCTGGAATTGGATGGGACTCCAATGAAAAGGGTGGCGGATCCTGACACGACCCTGTAGGATGGAGTTGGAAGAAACTCACGCTGTATTTCTTGCATTTCTGCGTTTATAGACGGAGGTTCAACCCCACTCTCTGAGCCGAGCATCCCTCCAAAAGGGACCCCCCTTTCCTTTGCTCCCTGTGAGAGAGTTCACACTCACCCCACCTCACCCCACTTCCTGGCACCTGACACCCAGGAAGACGCGTGTGTACCACCGTGTGCTGCCTACGTGCGAGGCTGGATCTCGGGATCTTGAGCGTCAACATGGCTCCTGAAAGGTCAGCAGGTTGGGGGACAAGCCCGTTTCAGCCTGACCCCCGGGCGGAGGGAACCGCCAGGTCGGGAGGAGGGCGGGCCTAGGGAGGGACAATCTCCCCCCACCCCCAGCCCCGATCTCTGGGAACACGGGATCTGAGGTTGATCTCTGGGAACACGGGATCTGAGTTTGCTTAGCCACCCAGGGCGCTGCGCTCAACCAGACCACAGAGCCATCCGGTTTGGCAGGCCCCGCTCCCCGGCATGCGCCCTCGGCCCACCTGATAGCTGTGTTTACCTTTCCCCTGGGGTTCCCTGGGGCTGCGGTTCCTCCCCCCACCCCCCTACCTCACCCCTCTCTTACACAGCAGCCCCCGGAGAGGACGCCCACCCAGCATTTCCAACCCCACGGGAGGCAAGTGTCATGGTTTTTGTTTTGTCTGCAAAGCCTCCGGTGAAAAACCAACAGAGATGCACTGAGCAGCCGTTCTCTGCCCCCACACCTCCTCCGCATGCGCACTGTCTCTCCACGGTATTGTCTGAGCTGCCATCAGGCCCCAAGATCGTCTCTAGGGCGTGGGGATCAGCCACCAGGACGATCTGCAAGACCCCCGCTCTCGGAGGCGGTGCGCGCTGGCCCGATAGGCAGGCACGGAGACGTGCCTCTCAGAACCCCTTCAAGAAAGGGGGTGGCTATCCACTGACAGGTGCATGTCCGCTGACAGCCTGCAGTCACCGGCGTCTCCAAGGCCCCTCAGCTTTCTGGCTGAGGCCCCGCCCCCCCCAGGGGCAGCCCAGGGCCATGACCCAGCTAGGCAGGGAGCCATGGGCCTCACCGTTCCCACCCACGCAGGATTCCTCAGAGGAAAGTCTCTGCTCGTGGGCACTGAGCTTTCTCAGGGCTTCACTCTGACTGCCCCTCCTGCCCAAGCCAGCGTCCCCCCCTTTCTTTCAGCAGCCTCCCCCAGCCCCCCTCTCTCTCTGCAATACACCCCCAGTTCCATCTGAGCGTCTGCTTCCTGGGGAACCCACCAGACACTTGGGGGGCACACCAACCAGAGCAGTTGCAGGGCGTGACGGTGCCTTGGAGAGATTTCGGGGGATGTGACAGCCTGATTCGTCGGGCGGGCTAGGTGTCAGGTGTGGCCCCTCCTCTGAAAGGTGCCAGGAGCTGAGACATGGAGGAGGAGGGGGAGTGAGCCATGTTCAGTACATCAGGGACCAGGTGTCAGGCAGTGTGGGAGGGAAGAGCACATTGTAGGGAGAGGAAGGGGTGGCTGTGGCCAGTCCTCAGCCTTGGGTGACAAGAGAGCACCAGGTGGGGAGCCCTGGGGCTGACGGTGCCTGGCACCCCCCCCACGGAAACCAGGGTCCCTTCGATTGGAGGAGGATGGTACCCCATCCACAGCACAAAATATGCCCCAACAATCAACCACACTTTTCAGGGCAGATTCGCAAAAAATGTGCTGACCCCATTGGGACAGTGACCTCAATGAGACAGGCTCAGGGTGACGGCCAATTCAAGCCCCTAAAGCAGACAGGGATGCAAGACAGGGAAAGCGATGCTGCCACATGACCTGCTCTAGTTCGCCTTCAAGCATGAGTCACCTGCATAACACGTCACTGGTTCCTCTCACATGTCAGTACTCCCGGATCAGAGGGCGTGCCCGGAGCTGGGGCGGGAGGGGGAAGAGGGACTCTCTGAGACACGTCACAGCCCCTCATCCCACGTGGCCCCGGGCTGGCGGCAGGAATTCCAGAGAGCCTTTCCCTAGATCAGTTCACAAATGGAGGCACTCTGTCTGCCGGGCACATTTGGCGATGTCTGGTCACATTTTATTTCTTTTCCATTTATCTTCCTTGTTGAAAGTATTGCAAATGTCCGCTTTGGATTTCTTTGTTATTTTTTTCCCATTGACCCTTCCTCCCGACACCAGCCCCTCCCAAGCCTTGGCCACACTATTGTCTGTGTCCCTGGCTTTGCATCTATGCAGACTAGAGGCCTGATGCACGAAGATTAGTGCAAGAATGGGCCTTCCTTCTCCTGGCTGCCGGCACAGCCTTCGCTCTGGCCGGAGCCACCTTTCTGCCTTCCTACGCTACACAGAGCCTGGGGCAGCTGGGGCGGTGAGGAACAAGCATCCCACCCTGCCCCCCCCACCGGCCGGCTGCTCGGTGCCTGTGTATGCAAATTAACCTTCCATCTTTGTTGGGCTAATTTGCATATTCACTCCCGATTGGCTGGTAGGCGTCATGAAGGTACAGTCAATTTTCATTTACTCTTTTATGAGTGTAGATAAGTCTGGACACATTTTTGGTTGTCATGGGAGCTATTTGCAGCTCATGGGCAGAGGCCAGGGGTGCTGCTAACCCCCATGTATGCACAGGATGCCCCAAACCCAGGCCTGTGCATACTCCCAATGGGAATGAACCTCAAAGAGCTTGCTCCACACAACCACCATGCTTCCTTCATGTAAGTTGGCGATTGCACGCACAGCATCAGAGTCTGCCCTGTCCTGCTCAATGTAGTTAACAATACCAAGAGAGACTTCCTTCATCAAGGCTACTTTAAGACTGAAGACTGTCCTTCTCTGGCAATCTCCTAAGACTGGGGTACAGACCCGGGCGGGAGGAAGGATGGGCAGGATGAGGCTCCACCCCCAGGGAGGTTCTCTCCCGATGAGCATTCCTGCGATAACAACGTCAAATGTGGCAGCGAGCTGCATTTTCATTAATTCTCTCCCCTTTCAAGACCACGGCTATTATTTTTAAAATGCCGATAATGCCAAACACATGTCGCAAGCACAGCGCCAGCTGCGGCCCTGGAGACCCGGGGACGTGTCAAGCCATATGTCATCGGGGTGCTAGGAAAGCAGCCCCTTCCCCGGGCCCTCTGGGACCCCAACACCTTCCTCCTAGGCCTGCGCTTGCTCTCTCTCTCTCTCTGCCACCAGCCAAGCCCAGTCCCAGTCCTGCTTCTCTCCTCCCACCCCAGCCCAAGGCTCCCCCACCTTCTCTGCAGAAGTGAGAGGGGGCGAGGTGTTGGGCCTCGGAAATCGCGGTTTAATTACTTTATTGGGAGGGGGAGGGGCAGGGAAAAGGTGCGTTCTCTCCCGGGAAGAAGGCTTCATTATCTGCCTCCGAGGAACGCGGAACACCTCCGGTGGCAGGCCTCCTGAGTTATTAGGTGAGAGGCTCCGGCACCTGGGCATCCCCTCCTGACACCCCCCTCCCCACGCCCACCCTGCGGGTCCAGGGTGACCTGTCCCCGTGCCCTGCAGCCCCTTCGAGAGTGCTCCCCAAGGAGGGTGCTCCCAGAGGATGTCTGCTTCCAGGTCCACCAAGCAAGAGCCATTCCTCCTACCACCCCACCCCCAGCCCCCTGCCCGGCACTTTCAGATCCCGGGTGCCTCTTAACAAATAGTGGGAGCCTGCCTAAGAGGCGAGGAGGTTCCTTCTGAGCTAGAACAGAACTAGAGGCACCTGCCCTGGGCAGCACGGGTGCCTGGCAGGTGAGTCTGCCCACATAACACCGTCTCCTCTTGGACATGACCGAGCAGGTGCCCACAGGTGAGCCAAGTGAAACCTAGAGAGATGACCTGGCTTTTCCAAGGACGCCCGGCTATTACGAGGCAGGGTCATAGGGTGGGGGGAGGGGAGGGGACAGGAGACTCTGGCCCTCAGCCACACCCCACCTCCTGGTATCTGCGCAGGATCTGTCCCGGGAACGGATGATCCCCACCCTCTTCCAACAGAGCCCTTCACAGATCTCCCCTCCAAACCCCGGGGCTTCTGGGGACCCTGATCGCAGGGCACCCACCATCTGGGCCTTGTATCCCAGACGGTGGCTCCATCTGCACCCAGGCATCTGCCTTCAAGTTCACAGCCCGTCTGCTGTTGGGTCCTCCCGAGGGAACCGCGGCCACGTGACCATCTAGCTCCTTCCTCTCCACCACCGCCCTCCCCTGCATTCCCCACTGCCCCCCATCCCAGGTCACTGAAGGGCAGGCCAGGCCTCAACTCCATCATTTATTTAAATTAAAAAAAAAAAACCCGGTTTCCTTCTCATTTGTGGAGAACTTGACTGGACTCACCTTTCCAAGACCTGAGTGGGGAGTTTCTTGTAAATGAAAACCAAAACCTACTTGTAGGTCGTGTGATTAGCTCACTTAACCCTCTCAACAA
This sequence comes from Lasiurus borealis, assembly GCA_004026805.1. Lineage (NCBI taxonomy): Eukaryota > Metazoa > Chordata > Mammalia > Chiroptera > Vespertilionidae > Lasiurus > Lasiurus borealis. The sequence continues at coordinate 27,129 of PVJN01011067.1, forward strand.
CTCTATAACATAGTACTATCTTGTGCCCATTTTACAGATTAAGAAACTGAGCCACAGAGTAAAGTCAAGTAACCGGCTTGAGGTCACATAACTAGCCAGTGGGGGAGCTATGAACAGATCGTTAAACAAAGACGGGAGAGGGCAGTCAGGAAGAGGGAGAGTTATAATTGCTCCCACAGGATCCATTCCCCCAGGAATATTTCCAGGGGAGTCAAGCCCCCTTTTCACTCTCTTAAGTGTCCTTGAGTTGGGAGGACAAAGCAGCACCTCGGTCTAGCACAGAGACTTGTTAGTACATAACCATCGTCATCATCATCATCATTTCCCCAGAGGACATTTTTCCATTGATTTTTAGAGCGTGGAAGGGTGGGGGAGAGACAGAGAGAGAAACATCAGTGTGAGAGAGACACTCTGATTGCCTCCCACACACGCCCCGGCCAGGGCTGGGCGGCGAGCCGGCAACGAGGTACGTGCCATCAGTCCACCACCGACACTCGATCCACTGAGCCAAACCGGCTCGGGTGTAACTACTCTATCTTGGCCATCTCTGCCACAGGGCGATGAGCGCTCGCTGCTGGAACAAAACACTCCCCAAACCTCCGTGATGTCAGACAGGAAACATGTGCTTTCCATTCCTGTCACCATCCGGGCGGAGGTTCCATTGGGGGAGCCTTCCAAGAGGGGGTCCCCGGGTCCAGGGACCCTTGGATGCTCAGGGCAGACTCTGCCAGGCTCAGGACCAGCGGAGGAGAGGAGCCAGCACACAGCGTCAGCAGGAGGCCATGTCACAGGGCACTGCAAGGAAGGTGGGCCTGCGCCACCCAGATTCCATCCTCAGAAGCTGGTGGCAGGCCACCTACAAGAGAGCCTGGCCCGCCCGCCGGAACTGGTGTGGCTCAGTGGATAGAGTGTCGGTCTGTGGACTGAAAGGTCCCAGGTTCGATTCCGGTCAAGGGCATGTACCTTGGTGGCAGGCACATCTCCAGTGGGGGACGTGCAGGAGGCAGCTGATCGATGTCTCTCTCTCATCGATGTTTCTAACTTTCTATCCCTCTCTCTTCCTCTCTGTAATAATTCAATAAAATACATTACAAAAAAATATTTAAAGAAAGAGAGAGAGAGAGAGGGAGAGAAAGCACGCGCGCCTGGCCCATCTTGGCTTTCGGGAGCCGAGGAAGAGATGAGGGGGTAGGGAGCGCCAAGCGGGTCTCTCCTGGCCCAGTTCTTCCACTTCAACATCTTTTTTTTTTAAATATATTTTATTTATTTTTCACAGAGAGGAAGCGAAAGGGATAGAAAGCCAGAAACATCGATGAGAGAGAGACATCGATCAGCTGCCTCCTGCACACCCCACACTGGAGATGTACCCACAAGGTACATGCCCCCGACGGGAATTGAACCCGGGACCTTCCAGTCCACAGGCCGACGCTCTATCCACTGAGCCAAACCGGTCTCGGCTCCACTTCAACATCTTTAACTGCGTCCCCGTTGCCTGCCCCCCATGGTCAATCTTTCCCTCTTCCAATGCGATGCCCAGGATTACCCAGGATGCTCGGGCCAGAGGAGCCTGCAGCATCACCTCCCCGGGTCTGGATGCCATATGTCTAGGAAGGCGGCCTACGAGGATTGTAGCGTTTTCACCAACGGTCGTACGGTTGGATCCAATTAGGCTTGTGGTCCACCGAAACCCCCAGATCTCTGTCATGCGAGCTGCTGCCAACGGAGGGTTCTCTAATCTGGTTCTGGTGCTTCTGAGTCTGAAACCACATGAAACTGAACAGCCGCAGCTGAAAATCTGCCATCGCGCTGGGTTTGGCTGAGCTCTCGGGGTCTATGGAGACGATCGGGGATCCTCGCTCCCAGCCTTGCGTCATCCTTAAGACTTCCTTCATCTCTTGTCAGGTCACCGACCAAAGTTCCGACGAGGTTGGGGGGCCTGGAGTGCCCCTGAGGCTTGGATGGAGACTTTGGGGTTTGCCGTCTACCCCTCTCTGGGAATCCGCCGAACAAGACGGTTCCCCGGCTCACATGGACTCGTTTAGCCAGACAACCAAGCCCGACCAACCCTCATTCATGTAGAGCGTGCTCTTTGAAAGCATCCCATCTCCCCCCATACATCATCATCCTTATTGAACTCAATATGCGATCAGCCCCAAGTGTTCCGTGGCCACGGCGGCGCATCGGGAGCCACCCAGCTTATGACGAACGGAACCCAAGCCCGGATGTAGGTGTGTCCCGGATCCCAGGGCTTCCTACACACCGTCAGGAATGTCAAGGGCACCCAGCCCACCCAGAGAACGCCAAGCCACGTGGTCCCCAAGCAGAACCCGCTGCCGGAATGGCACCACGTGGCTGTTGGGACCTCCTCTGATGGCATGCCCACCTACGTTCCCATCGGCGTGAAGCTTCCCCATCAATCCATGCTTTGCCCTTCCCATTGGGAAGACAAGAGTGAGGCTGCCAGACGGCATGCTGGGTAAGGCACCTGGAGTCGCTCAGGTGTGCCTCATGATCACGAGTGTTCATCATGTGCTTGGGTGAAGGCCTTCAGGGGGACACCACCCGTCAAGGGTCACCTCCACGCAGCTCCCAAGGTCAAACTCAGGAGGAAGGCTGGTCTGAATCGGTGAGAACCCTCAGCCACAGAAAGCTGCCGGAGACAGATGGACGGACGGATCGATGGATGGACAGATGGGTGCTGGCGCCATTCCCAACTGCGGGGCAGCTCCTCAGAGAGGGCGGGGCCAAGATGAGGTTCTGTGGGGTCTGATAGGAGTCCTCCCTAATTCACACCCTAATTGTTCCCCGGGTGATGTTTCTCAGGGCCTTAAAAGCGTGTTCCCTCACGGAAACTCCAAACCTCCCCCATCTCCATGGAATATCGTTTCTCTCATCAGCTGTTCCCTGGGCTAACCCTTTTTCCCATAGGAAATTTATGGTGAAATTATTCTGAGATCTAGGGAAACCCCTGTAATCACCGCACGTGTGTGTGTGTGTGTGTGTGTGTGTGTGTATGTGTGTGTGTGTTTAGGATCTTTCCAGAGAAGAAGAGAAAATCATCCAAATTGGGTGTTTTCTTCAAACTCTAGTATCACGTGTCTCTTGGGTGCACGGCTTTGTGTTCTAGCGTGTTCAAGCAGGTAGCTTTGTAGGTAGGAGTCTCGTAGTTCATTGTCCCAACAACGATAGGAAATAAGGAAAGCGAGTGAGTCCCATGTACAGATGGGAACACTGAGGCTTCCAGAGTGCCACAGTGAGGGACACTCAGCTCTCTCCAAAGCCAGGAGTCAAACTCAGGCCTGCGCCTCTGGCAGGCGTCTCTTTCTGATGGCTCCAGGGCACAAGGGCTGAAGCTGCAGGCTTTTCTCGGGCCCAGGAAAACACTGGAAACTTAAAGGAAAAAAAAAAAAGGGATTGGCCCCGAAACAGAAAGAGCTACAAATCCTATTTTTACCAAATGTTATTTAAATACCTACAAAAATCGCTTTGGTAACTGGCCAATGGTTATGTACGCAAAGTCTCAAATAGTTACTAAGGAGTATCATAAAGTTTATATCGCAAGCATAAATCTCTTTTTTTCTCAGATCTCAAAGTTATAAAACGTTATTCTCTCTCCCCCCGTGAAATTATACTTAATGCAGGGCGTGTGTGCATTGTAACACTTTTGATCACATCGAGGGTGGGACCCCGAAAATAAGAAAGCTTCGGGGCCATGGATTTTAGGGCCTGGCCCTCTCATTTCTCCGCTACACTCCACTGTGCATCCAAGTCCCTGTGTCTCCGTCCCTCAGAGGAAACATAAGCCCGTTGCGCTTGGTAATTTTACGTTCATTGACTCATCAACTCCTTCCATATCTTGGCTTAGCGGGTACACCCAAGTGGACGATATAAAATGGTATTTCTTTATAAATAGTTGACGGTGCCGAGACCGGTTTGGCTCAGTGGATAGAGCGTCGGCTCTTGGACTGAAAGGTCCCAGGTTCGATTCCCGTTGGGGCATGTACCTTGCTTGCGGGCACATCCCCACTGTGGGGCGTGCAGGAGGCAGCTGATCGATGTCTCTCATCGATGTTTCTGACTTTCTATCCCTCTCCCTTCCTCTCTGTAAAAAATCAATAAAATATATTTTTAAAAAATAGTTGACGGTAACATGAAGGCTTTGGGCTACGCCAGGGGAATCGGACTGTAGGCTTATGAGTACACACAGTATTTCACGATGAAACTGGGTTCAGGCAGAACAGCCTCGGAAAGGGGCTCCATCACGTTTCAACAGTAACCTGGCCAGGAGCATAGGGATCGTTTCTCCCCTCGGGGCACGGACCAGGCTTTTTCCAGGAGGAGCCGGGAGAGTCGATGGCACGGCAAGTCTGCCAACCTCCAAAACCGCAGGCGATGTCTCTGTTTCCCGGGGGCGGGGTCCTGACCGGGTGTCCTGAGCCTGGCACAGCCTGGCTGCCGGGAGTCTCTCTGCCTCTCCTGGGGCCTTTGTCTCCATCAGGAGCCAAAACGAACGGGGCAGAACCAACTTCTGGACTTAGAGTTCCAGGGAACCCAGCAAAAGGAGGAGGTTGAACATGCTAAACCAGAAAGCCATGCACCCAAGAGACACGTGATACTAGAGTTTGAAAAAAACACCCAATTTGGATGATTTTTCTCTTCTTCTCTGGAAAGATCCTGAAAACACACACACACACACACACACACACGGTGATTATCAGGGGTTTCTCTAGAACTCAGAATAATTTCACCATAAATTTCCTATGAGAAAAAGGGTTAGCCCAGGGAACAGCTGATGAGAGAAACGATATTTGATGGGTGGGGTCAGCGCTGAGCTCACCTGAGCCTCGAACCACCACCTGAAACAAATACCAATAGCACTTGATATTCTTAGAGCATTTTCTGGAAGATACTTTTGAATGTACGTTGGGTGACACGCACGCCATCCAGCCCATTCCGTTTTGGGTTTTTCGTTGCTGTTGTGAATCCTCACCTGAGGATTAATTTTTTTCCCCGTTGATTTTTAGAGAGATGGAGAGGGAGAGGGAGAGAGAAACATGGATGTGAGAGAGAAACATCAATCGGTGGCCCTGCCAATGTGTGCAGGGCCAGGGATGGAACCTGCAACCCAGGTGCATGCCCTTGACCAGGAATCGAACCCAGGACTCTTTGGTGTGTGGGCCGGCGCTC
>PVJN01011067.1:32415-55296 GCA_004026805.1 Lasiurus borealis
AAAAAAAAAAAAAAAAAAAAAAATATATATATATATATATATATATATATATATATTATTGATTCCTTACAGAGAGGAAGAGAGAGGGATAGAGAGTTGGAAACATCGATGAGAGAGAGACATCGATCAGCTGTCTCCTGCACGCGCCCTACTGGGGACGTGCCCACAACCAGGATACATGCCCTTGACCGGAATCACACTTGGGACCTCCCAGTCCACTGAGCCAAACCGGTTTCGGCTAGCCCTTCTTTTTTGACTCCTGCCACACGGCTCTCCCACACTCAGTCCAAGCCGCCCACCAGTGTCACCAGCTCAGCTCCTCCACTTGGGGACACACAAAACCCGAGACACACAGGCCGGCTGGCGGGGCCTGGCCTTTCCCGGCTCTCCCTCCAAAACAGTGTCCGCGCCTCTGAGCCGGGAAGCGGAGCGGAGCTGCTCATTTCTGCCCTTTGGAGGAGACCGGGAGCCTGAGTCACGGCTGGGAAGGTGCGGCCACACCCAGGGCCCGGCCCTCCTGCCACCCACCGCGGGCCTGCTGTCCCGAGCTCGCGGGCACGGCAGCTGACTGGCAGCGGGCTGGACCAAGGCCCAGTCCCCACGCTTTCAAAACTGGGCACCGGGGCTTCTGACCTGAGGCCAGCTTCTCCGGTGGGAACAGCCAGCCGCGTGTCTGCCCGCCTCCTGCTGCGGGTCACAGGGGCGTCACCCAGATACTGAGACTCACCAACACCGGCCTGGGCCTCCCGGGAGGTGACCTCCCGAGGCCGTCTCTGCAATCCTTATCGTGTCCAGGGTGTGCACCTCTCCCCTCCCCGCTCCCCTGCATCCACTCCCCAGGTATCTCTCGAGATTTCCCCCGAGCCAAGGCCTGTGTCAGGCACTGGGACATTCGGTCCCTCCAAGGAGCTCAGCACCGACTGGGCAAGATGGACAAAGAAACAGCTGCTGTTCAAGCCGATTCACGCGCTGGGAGAAACAGGAAAACTTGCGGTGGACACACGCACTCCGGAGGGCTCCCTGGAGGAGGCATGTTGGAATGGAAGCATGAGACCCAACCAGATTCCAACCAGGGTTCTGTTGGGTCCATCTGGCCCAGCCCAACCAGACAGAAACTCTGACCCAAGTTCCTGCCAGCAGGTACCATCTCCCGGGACTAATACAAGACCTCCAGGGGCCAAAACCGGTGTGGCTTAGTGGATGGAGCGTCAGCCTGCGGACTGAAGGGTCCCGGTTCGATTCCGGTCAAGGGCATGTACCTTGGTGGTGGGCACATCCCCAGTAGGAGGTGTTCAGGAGGCAGCTGATTGATGTTTCTCTCTCATTGATGTTTCTAACTCTCCTTTCTTCTCTGTAAAAAATCAATAAAATATATATTTTTTAAAAAAAGAATCTCCAGGGACCTCCTCCCCCTCTTCCCTCCAACCAGCCCCCCAACCATGGTAGCTGGACCATCTCCCCTCCCTGGTTGGTGTCGGGATTTCCCGGGAACGAGGACGCTGAGCAGCCGGGACTGTCCTTCCACAAAGGCAGGTGAAGCCCAGAAGTGGGCTCTGAGGGACAGAGTGGCCGCCGGGGACCAGGGGCCGGGTACCAGCGGATGAGCCACCGAAGGGCGGCTCTCCAGGCCCTCGACGGCCAGATGCCGCTGCGGCCTGGCCGCCTTCCCGGAGGATGAGACACACGCGGACCCGGGCCAGCGGGGGTTATTCCAGACGCCGGCTCCCCTCCACCATCGCGCCCGAGCTCCTCGGGGCCTCTGCCTGCGCCCGGGGAGGAGAGGAGGCTGCCTCCCAGCCGGCCGCTGGCAGCGAGAAGCCAGCAGCCCTGTTTCCTCCCGCTCCCTCCGGTGACTAACTAACGGCAGGCTGGGGAGCCGTTTGGCCCGGCCCGCTGGCTCCTCCCAAGGCCCTGAGGCTCCAGGGGGTGGGGGGGGACGAAGGGGGGGGTCCCCAGGAAAGAGGTCTGACAGAGGGGCCAGGATAGCCACACCGGATGGGCTCACACGCAGGATTCCTGGAGGCAGGAGGAAAGGCAGGGAGCTGTTGACTCTGCATGTTACACATGCCCAGCTTTACACATATGATTTCAGATCATCGGAGCCATCCCGGGAAGTGTGACAGGTGGAGAAACTGAGGCACAGAGAGGCTAAGTAACCTGCCTAAGGTCGCCCAGCCCGTGACAGTGCTGAGGGCAGCCCCCCTGCTCTCCTGCAGAGACACCTGAATAGAAGTACCTCTCCCATTGCACCCCAACTCTCGCTTAGAAAAGCTTCTCCCATTGTCCTAAGAGCAGAGGAGTGGGGTGGGGGGAGGCAGGGGAGGCCAGGAGCTGGGTCAGGGCTCAGCAAGGCAGTCCTGGTGCACCTCTCCCCTGGCCCCTGGGGACTGCCCTGCGCCACGCTCTGGGGGCGTGGGAGGATGGCGACGGTGAGAACCTCAACCCCACGGAAGCAGCACCTCCACCGGGGGCTCCCCAAGGCATCCTGCCTGTGTCCACTGGCCACTCCTGCTCCGTCAGCTCCCGCCCTCCCTCCCGTGACCCAGAGAGGACCCCGCAGGGCACCGGGCAGCCTTGTGCAGCCAATGGAAGCAGCTTCCGGCCCGGGGCTCCATCCCCCGACCCCTGCCAGCGCCGCGGAGCCAGGCGGCACCCTCTCTGCAGCCCTCGGAGGCGGCGGGGAACACGGTGCCTGGCTCAGGAGGCTCGGGGCAGCCCCCGTCACGGGTCACCGCACTCAGCCATCCATCGGATTACGGGGCTCCGAACAGGGCGGCTGGCAGGGCCCGGCCCTCACTGCCCGACCCACGGGGCGCCAGGCCGCCGGAGGGAGCCGTGGGCCGGGAACAGGAGCTGAGCTGGCATCCGTCTTTCCTTCCAGCTGCCACGCAGGGCAGGGCCCCTCGGGTCCGGGGGCGGGCGGGCGGCCTTCCTGGGGCTCGGACGGCTCGGCGTGGGGGAGTGCCTGGCCTTGCAGGGGTGTCGCCCGCTCTGCGGACCGCATCCCACCCGGGTCGCGCCAAGAGTGAATCACTTGGACAGGGACCCGCAACCGTATCCCGCCGACACGCCCCGGCCGGGGGCCAGGAAGAAACCGGGTCCGGCCCCTGGAAAGCGGCCGCCGGGAAGGAAGGCAAAGAGCCCGGGGCTGGCGGAGCGTCTCCTCCGTGCTGGGCACGTGGGAAATGTCACTCTTCAAGGGTGAGGCCGAGGGTGGGGGTGGGGACAGGGGGGGAGGGGGATCTACCTGTCCCAAAGAGGGATGGAAACAATGATGACACTGTGATGCCTGCACAGGTGGCACAGCGAGGGTTCTGCTCCAGCTGCGCCAGCATTCATGCCCGCCACCTTCTGCCCGGAGATGCCAGGGCGGCCTCCAGCCACCGACCCCCCTTCCCCTCTGCACCCCAACCCAGGGGGACAGCAGCACACAGCTGGGGGGGGGGTGCTCAGAAGCCACCTCCTCCAAGAGGCAGCACGCACGGGGCATGGTGGAGACCCTGCCGCCTGAGTTCGAATCCCCGCTCTGCGCTCAGGAGCTGTGTGACTTTGGGCCACTAGCTCAGCGTCTCTGTGGCTGCGTGTCCTCCCGAGCAAGCCTGGGCGTGGACGGACGGTCCAGCGTCAGACCGTGGCCAGGAGGGAGAAATGAAGGGTCCTGTGCCACACGCTGGGGCCAGGGCGTCATGACGCTCAGCGTCTGGTCCAATGGTTCTCAACCTTCCTAATGCCAAGACCCTTTAATACAGCTCCTCATGTGGTGGTGACCCCCAAACAAAAAATTATTTTTGTTGCTACTTCATAACTGTAATTTTTCAACTGAATCATATCTGTGTTTTTCGATGGTCTTAGGCGACCCCTGTGAAAGAGTTGTTCGACCCCCAAAGGGGTCGAGACCCACAGGTTGAGAACCGCTGGCCTGGTCCCTTTCAGCTGTTGTTACTGTTAGTCCCGATATGGACAGGAGTCTCAGGGACCCAGCTCCTGCCAGCGGATCTTCAGGCACCCAGGCCTCCGCTCTAAGCCCCGAGCAGGAGCGGGTTTTCCCGCCGAGGGCACGGAGGCAGGCGGGAGGCGGGCCGGGTGGCTGAAAATAAACAGTCCTCAGCGGACCACACACTTCACCTCTCCCCCGCCCACTGCGGAGGGGGCAGGAGGAGAGGATGCGCATTCATTCCTGAATCGGGGATCAGGCCAACTTGCTGTCCTTCTTCAAGGGCGAGGAGGCCACGTGGACTCGAACCCAAGCACCCACATGCCTGCCCTGAACCCGGCCTGGTCTCCGGTGCCACCCCACTGGATGAACCTGGGGTGGAACCAGGAGCTCAGAAGTTCGGGGATCAACGCAGGCTGGGAAGCCAGGGTGGGCACAGGGAAGGCAGAGGGGTCCCACAAGCAGAGACACCCCAACGCTCCCATCTGGCCACTCCTCAGCTCCAGGGCTCTGGTCTCGGGGGAGCCACAACTCAGCTTGACCTTTCCCCTCCTGCCCCCAGGACCCAAGGCCCAGTGCTTACACGACCGGCCGGGTCAAACCCAGATCCCGCCAGCAGGTCTCCAGAGACGGGTCCTCTTTCCCCTCTGCCCCAGACCACGCCCACTGCCTTCAGCCCATCTGAGGATGTGGCAAGTCCGTTTTATTTGTTTATTATTTACTTATTATTTTTAAAATACAGTGGTACCTCGAGATACGAGTTTGATTCATTCCGTAACCTTGAGGCGTGAGAAACTATGAGACGCTTGAGTCTCGATAAACTGGTGGGTCGTGTGCAGCCAGCCAATCCGAGCGTGATGACTCCTATCTCAAATGTTGCTCGTATTTCAAAGCAAAAATCGCTCGCTCAACAGCTCGTATCTCAAAAATCTCGTATGTTAGGGCACTCGTATCTCGAGGTACCACTGTATATTTGCATGGATTTCTGGGAGGAAGGGAGAGGGTGAGAGAGAGAGAAACATCTGTGATGAGAGAGAATCATGGATCGGCTGCCTCCTGCACGCCCCACACACTGGGGATCAAGCCTGTACGTAACCCAGTCATGTGTCCTGATGGGGAATCGAACCGTGATCTCTTGGTTCAGAGGTCAACGCTCCACCGCTGAGCCACACTGGCTGGGCAAAAGTCCATTTTGCTTGGAAGACCAGACTAGCAATTCTCTCCCCTCCCCGCTTCCTGGCCGGCCTCAGGGAGAACGTGTCTCTGCGGGTCACCTGGTTCCCATGTTTCAGCCACTGTCGCCCCACGGAAGGGTGTCTGTGTCCCTGAGAGCCCCAGGTCTCAGCATCTTTCCCGCCCCGTTGATGCCCATGACCGGGTAGTCTCAGCATCCCACCCCCGCACCCCACCCCCTCCAGGCAGAGCACCCAGCTTTTGCTCTGGAGCCGGGGGCGCCCAGGCCTTCCCGGGCTCCCAATTCTCAAGGCTCACCTCCTCAACTTCGTTTCCACCCTTCACTGCTCCCCACAGCACCGCAAATAATGCCCCGTTTTATATGGAAAACGCTAAAACAGGATCACACCTTTTAAAAGATATTTCCACCTCGCAGCCCGAAATCCGACTTCGCCTCCCGCCCGCCCCCCACAGCCGCCCCGCGGGCCCCCTCCCCACCCGCGCGCACACACACCCCGTGCGCTACCAGACGCCCCTAAGCCGCTTTAATTGAAAAGGCATGATTCCGGCTAATTGACAGCAGATGGGTCCAGCTGCAAACTGCAAAGGCGCATTTGTTGAATGCCATTCACGGCGGCGGGGCAAACCTTTTCTCTCCGTTTTTATACCTTTCTGCCAGCGCCCCGGCCAACGCAGCTCCGAAGAAACCAGAGGGGGTAAGGAGGGGTGGGGGGCGGGGAGAAAAAGTAATTAGTGTTTAATTTTTTAACAATTTTTAACTCCCTTTTTAATTGCTTTACATAAACCTGCGCTAGAATTTTACAGCCTTCAAATCTCTGCCTAAGTCTGGCCCTTGTTTCTGGTTTTAATTACAGGGAGGCTTGTCTGGCACATTAAATGAGAAGAAAACACACACACACACACACACACACACACACACACATGCACGCACGCACACATGCACACGCGCACACACACACAATCTCAGAGATATTTTGCTGTTGGACTCCCGGCTAAAGAGCTAATATGTCAGCGCGAGAGCAGGAAGGCCCGGCCAGGAGGGTTCCGGGGGGTGAAGGGAGGACCCGGCGCTTCCCATCAGGACTGAGTCCCCAGAAAACTGTCACTCAGTGTCACCGGGAGTGAACGGCACCTCAGGGCTCCCCAGAAACTCTGGGCCTGCGTGGACCCGACGGGTCTTATTTCCAAGCCAGGCCACGTCTCCGCAGCCCATCTCGGGCAGGACAGACAGACAGACGTGAGAGAGAAGGGCTGTGTGGAGGAGACAGAGGGGCTGGGCCTCTGCAGCGCAGGGTGGACAGGAGGGAAGGGGTGGAGGAGCAGATTTGGGTGCATGGGGACCAGTGCCTATGCTAGGGGGAAGGGGGGAGGTGCCAGCCGAGCCTGGGCCTGCCTTGACCATGGGGTCCCCGTGGCTATTGAGACGTGAAGGAATGAACAGAGCAAAATGTGGGATTCCCTTCCTCGGTGGCACACGTCAGCTGCTCCACGGCCTCGCAGGGATGGGGCTGGTGAATGTATGGTTCTGCGCACATGCCGGGCACTGCCACCTCCGCAGACAGTTCTGCTGGATTGGGATGTCCCTGGTACCTGCCACTGAGGGTGTGGCCCAGGAGCTGGCTGGAAAGGCAGGACCTGGGGCCTCACCAGTTAAAGAGCTTCTATGTACCCTGTTTCCCCGAAAGTAAGACATCCCTCGAAAATAAGACCTACTTCCAGGTTTGCCTTTCACTGTCATATAAGGCATCCCCCGGAAAATAAGGCCTCCCCGGAATAGAAGGCCCCCCGAAGCTACCGTCAGGTGTCTGACTCCTGATGTAAAGAGACCTCGCCCTGCCCGAACAGCTCCCGCTGCGCTGCGGCCCATCAGTGAGCCGGTTTGTGATGACAACGACCACTGTACCGTAGACAGGTCATACATTTCCTCTTTTTTTTGTTCAACAATATGTAAATGTGTACCATATTCTTCTTCATGGAAAAATAAGACATCCCCTGGAAATAAGACCCAGCGCCTCTTTGGGAGCAAACATTAATAGAAGACCCTGTCTTATTTCCGGGGAAACAGGGCAGCCACCTGGGACAGGCCTGGGGGATGGCGTCCCGGCAAGATCCTGGCGACTGGAACCCAGGTCCCTGGTCCTGGGGTTCCCTTCACGGTGGGCACCGAGGTGGGGGAGAGCGTGCCCACGGGGGTGAGCGGCGGTGGCCGTAAATGGCCTCCGGACACCCACCCCGCGGGCCCCGTCCCCGGCTTGTGTTCATTAGCGCGAGGCCGCAGACCCCCCCTTGGCAGCCCCTGCCCGCGCCCGCCCTGGGCTCCTGCTGGGAGGCGCAGGGCTGCCTGGCGCAGCTGGGCGGGCAACGCGGGGGATGGAGCCAGGCCAACCCTGGCTCCCCACACACATGGTCATTACCTCCCCCAAACCCAGAAGTTATTACAATTAAAACACGGCGCAGGGGGGCGTGGGGGCTGGGGAGGTCCCTTTAGGAAGGAACACTGGGATTAAAAGAAATTAGAGCGGTTGCTGTGGCAACCCGGCCCGGCCTGGGCCTACCCTGTGATTACTGCAATGGGACCGGGATGGGGGTCTCTGCGGCTGGGACAGGGGGTGCCGGGGACCCATCCCCTGCTGCCCGGGGATCTACACTTTTCCCCTCAAAATGGGACTCGGCAGCCCGGGAAACGGCCCTGAGGCTGGTCCTGGCTGGCTTCCCCGTTCCCCTGTAATTACCGCTCAGCCTGGGGACCACTGTCCTATACGAAGCCCGCAGCCCCGGCCGCTGCCATTGCTTTTTCTTTTCTTCTTTTATTTTTTTATATTAAATTCTTTATTGTTGAAAGTACAGTGGTACCTCGAGATACCAGTGCCCTAACATATGAGATTTTTGAGATACGAGCCATCGAGCGAGCGATTTTTGCTTTGAAATACGAGCAACAGTTGAGATAGGAGTCATCTCACGGATCGGCCGGCTGCACACGACCCACCAGTTTACCGCGACTCGAGTGTCTCATAATTTGCCACGCCTCAAGATTACGGAACGAATTAAACTCGTATCTTGAGGTACCACTGTATTTCAGATGTTTCCTCCCCGCCTCATTGACCTCTCCCACCCTCTCCTGCCCCCCAGCACAGTCCCAGGGAGACCCCTGCTCCCACAGCCTCCTGGGCAGAATGGTCTGAACCCGTTTTCTAACGGCTCCACATGGCCACCAGGAGACCCAGTGACACCCAATCCTCCCTTTCTCTAGGTGACACCGGAGTGGCCAGGAGTGGACACTTTCAGGAAGTGGGCCATGGCCATGAGCAGAGGCAGATGTGTGCCTGGGACACCCCCTGGCACCAGCGGAGGACGAGGGTCCCTGCAGAGCTCTGCCTGTTTGTATCTGTGAATCTGAGAGATGCCTGGGTAACCCGTATGGTCTTGGAGGAAGGCTAAGAGCCATTCCGGGCTCACCACTGACTTGGGTGGCTTCTTAGGCCACTCACTCAACAGCTCCACCTCCCTTCCTTCTCTAAAACACCACTGGCAGTGGCATCCTGAGGATGTGGGATAATGGACCTCAAACGGCTGCTCTATGGTCATCAGCCTTCCCCATTTTTAAATTGATTTGAGAGAGAATGAGAAACGTTGATGTGAGAGAAAAACATTGATCGGTTGCTTCCCACACACACCCTGTCAATCCCGCAACCCAGGCTTGTGCCCTGACTTGGAATTGAACCCGCCACCCTTGGGTACACCGGATGATGCTCCAACCAACTAAGCCACACTGGCGAGAGCTCAGCCCATGTGCTCGAGTCCTAGGGAGCCTGAAGGAGGCCGGTGACCTTCAGCTTGAAAATCGGGACAGTCCCCAGCAAACTGAGAGAGTTAGTTGGTCCCTCTCCCAAGCACAAGGGTATCGGGGGAACCAGCTATTATTACATGTAGGGGCTTAGTCCTCTGTAAATCCTTTACACATCATGCATATGTGCACAAAAAGCACACAAACACATATACATATCCTATATAATAAAGAGGCAATATGCAAATTGACCCTCATACCCTCATACAAGATGGCCGCCCCTATGTGGTCAAAGATGGCTGCCACAAGATGGCCAGCATGGGAGGGCAGTTGGGGGCGACCAGGCCAGCAGGGGAGGGCAGTTAGGGGTTACTGGGTCAGCAGGGGAGGACAATTGGGGAGTGGTTAGGGGGTGATCAGGCTGGCAGGTAGGTGAGCGTTGGGAGCCAGAAACTGGGCCTAAACTAGCAGTTGGATATCTCCTGAGGGGTCCCGGATTGGAGAGGGTGCAGGCTGGGCTGAGGGACAACCCCCCTCCCCCCCCCAGTGCACAAATATCGTGCACCCGGCCTCTCGTATGTATAGAAATCTTCCAAACAGACAAATTGGGAGTCCTTTAAAAACACTCTTCACCTGGCAAGATGCTCGAAGGCAGCCTTCCTCCCTGCAGGGATGGCCAGCGGATGGGGCTTTGGATGGAAACCTCGGAGGAACTTAGCCGAGGGATTAACACCCAGAAATCCATTGACTTCTGCGATCCTTCCATTTCAAGATCAGGAAAAGGGAACCCCAGCACTTCTGGAAGATTCTCTCGCAGCAGCTTCCCCGCACTGTCTCTGGCAGGGGGCCAGGCACCCCTGTCCGTGGCTCATGGTGCCTTTGTGGGAGGTGTGGGGGGGAGCCGCCAGCCATCTGTCTGGAAGGGCTGCCGGGACAGGCGGGGTCAGAAGCTCTGGGGTGGGGGTGCCGAACTGGCGTGTGCTTGTCATCACAGAGGCCCCTGTTTATTTCCTGCCTCCCCTCTGGGCAGCGGGCTGGGGGCGGCCCAGGTTTGAGCAGCTCTGAAAAAGGTGTGGAGTTCCCACACAGATCGAAGCACCAATAAATAGCCTGTTACCTCACCTAGGAGTCTCTACCGCTCAGCTCTTAGGACAAAGGGTGAGGCTGGCCGGGAGGGGTGGGAGGAGGTGGCAAAGGGGCCCACCCCACCCCCGGCTGGTCAACCCAGAGGCCTGGCCTTGTGCGGGGTTTTCTGAAGCAAGGGGACCCCAGTTACAGTCCTAGGTCCTGGGCTCCCCCATCTGCACCTCTACCAAGCACGGCCCTGTGCACACGATCAGCAAAGCAAGTTGTGTGCAAAGGGATGGGGTGGGGGGGCGTACCAGGCAAGACCCTGTGTCTAGGCCCCTCTCTTCCCCTCCACCTGTCACTTTCAGGTGCCACCTGAGGCCTGTGGCTTCAGACAAGTCTCTGCTGTGAGTGGCACTCGCTCCGGTCTGCCTGGAAGACACAGGGCCAGCTGCACACCCAGCCTGTCTCCCTCCAGGCAAGGTGACAGTGCGGGGCTGGGCCCAGCGTGGGGGGGATGGAAGGTGCTGAAAGGGGGAGCTCTCCTTCTCCCAGGGAGGGATGAAGTGGTATTTAGTGAGGAGGATGCAGATCACCTCCTGCACCTGGGGGAGTATGGGGTCCTTCTCCCTGGGACCCCAGTCTCCCTGAGCTTAAAGTCGTCACCCTGAGGTGCCAGTCCCTCTCTCCCTTGTCTCCCCCTCCCCCCTCAATGCCACCCCAGGCTCAGGCTGGTGTCCCAGGGAGGCTGCCGAGGGTGCCCACCTGCCGTGTCATCCCAACAGTGTGAGGGCTCAGCAGTGCTGCCCGGGTCATTATTCCGATGGCGGTTGGTTAGGGGCCTGGCCCTCGGCTGGGAGAAGGAGCCTCGGTCCTGCTTGGAAGGGAACGCTGAGCTAACGGATTCCTGAGGGCCCTAGCCTCCCCCATCTCCACCCCAATCTCTGCCTATTTCTGCCCTGGCAATGTATCACGCTACTTTGATCTCTCTCTCTCTCTCTCTCTCTCTCTCTCTCTCTCTCTCTCTCTCTCTCTCTCTCCTCTTAGAGGACAAGACTGGGCTTTTTGTGTGCCTCTGTCTCTCATGCACACAGCCAGCACTAAATAAATGCTTGTTTGCCCAAACACATCCTTCACAGCTTCACCGGCTGTGTCCCCCCAAAATGGACTCTATAGGGCTCCCGGGCCAAAGCCCCAGGACGCAGGCAAGGGGTCCCCGCTCCTCCCCACCGCTCGCCTGGCCTTTTCCATAAATTCTCCCCAGGAGGCTGGGAACTTGGGCGCCCTGCTCTGCTCACACCCTTTAACCACAACAGAAAATGCAAACAAGCCCCCGAAGAGGGAAAGTAGCAAAGGGGGAACACACACACACACACACACACACACACACACACACATGCACACACACATGCACACACGCACACTGCTGATATATACACATATCGCAGGAATTAGCATATCCCAAAGGCCCCTGGACAGAAACCAAACAGGAAATGGAGAATCATTCCCAAATGCACTTCCTCTGCGCACCCTGCCCTCGGCCCCTAGGGGTGGGTCAGGGGTGCTCTGCCCCCGCTCACTGGCTGGAAGCAGCAAGAGGGTGGGGCTCTGAAGGATTGATTGGCATTTCCGCCCCCTCTCTTCCCTGCTGACCTCTTGACAGGGTTTCTCCCTAGTTGGCTGATGGGATGGGAGGAAGCCTGTTTGCTGCTGAGGCCGCATCCCCCGCCCCCCAACAGCAGGAGCAGCCTTTGCACGCAGGCCTCCCAGGGTGTTGGAGTGGAGGGTGGCCTGGCCGGCAGCTGGATCCCTCCCCCCAGGTCCCCAGAGAGCTGGGTGATGGTCCTGGCTTTGCGATCCAGACCTCCTGCTCTTAGAAAATAGCAACCCTCAGCAGAGAGACGCAAGCCACGGATGGAGGAAAAAGGTCCGAGCAGAGGCAGAAGCTGCAGTGACCCTGAGTTCCAGCTCATCCCTGCCCGGTTCTGGGCTGGCTGCCTCACCAGTCTACCTCACCAGATCAGATCAGCCACTGCTCCACCTGTCACGTCACAGGGAAAGCAGACAGACAGCACGTAGTGAGTGGAAGGCCGGGCCCAATCAGACTTGATTTATAGAAACTGGACACTGGCCAGTCAAGGCCCACAGGTGGCAGTTTCCAACCCCGTGGCATAGGTCACGAAGGCACTAGAATGACGGAAGCCAGGTACACCTGCATCAGATCCCGGGCTAAGCTGTGTCACCGTGGGCCAGTCATTCAATTCCACCCAGTTGCATGTCCCCATCTTTAAAACAGGAGGTTCACGCTGCCTTCCCTGGTCCCCGTGATGATAAAATGAGCTAAGGAAACGCGACTGGCGCTCAGCCACAGCTGGCCATTTACCCTTCTCATTGGGGAAAATGGAGGGGGGGAGTGGCTTTGACCTTCTGCCTTTGTTAGAAAAGTGACCCCCATTCCCCACACCCCCTCCCCCACACACACCCTGGTGATGAGTCTCTGCAGGTCCTTTCAGGGCAAAAAGTTCATTTCCTAAAATTTAATAACCCAACATGGTCACTTCATGACCCTCAACCAGTGGCTGTACCTTAGAATCGACTGAGGTTTTGATTTTTTTTTGAGGGGTTTCTCCATCTCATTGCCCAGGCTGCACCCCAGACCAATTAAAGCTGGATTTCTGGGGTGACACCCCCACCACTGCCTCCCGGGCATCAGTTTGTTTTAAAGCTCACAGATGATCCCAGGGTGACGTCCCAGTTGAGGCCCACTGCCCCCTGGATTACATGATGGCGATGAGGGACAGCCTCCCATTTCTTTCTGCTCAAGGTGTGGTCCAGGCACCGGCAGCATCAGCATCGCCTGAGAGCGTGTGAGGAATGCAGGCTCTCGGCCCCACCTCAGACCCGCAGGATACATCTCTGCGTTTTGTCAGAGTCTCCAGAGGATTCCTGTGTACACCCGAGTCTGAGGGCTGCCCTGATGCCCCTGTACCTACACCCACACCTGTACCTGCATCCTCTGCTCCTCCCCAAGGTACCCAGAGAGTCACCAAAGTCCTCTGGATAAAATAATCAGAGTATTGCCCCTGTACCTACACCCACACCTGTATCTACACCCACACCTGTACCTACACCTACACCTGTACCTACACCCATACCTGTACCTACACCCACACCTGTACCTACACCCATACCTGTACTTATACTCATACCTGTACCTATACCTACACCTGTACCTACACCTACACTTGTACCTGCACTCACACCTATACCTACACCCACACCTGTACCTACATCCACATCTGTACCTACACCCATACCTGTACCTATACCTACACCTGTACCTATACCCATACCTGTACCTACACTCACACCTGTACCTACACCTACACTTGTACCTGCACTCATACCTGTACCTACACCCACAGCTATACCTACACCCACACCTGTACCTACACCCATACCTGTACCTACACTCACACCTGTACCTACACCTACACTTGTACCTGCACTCACACCTATATCTACACCCACACCTGTACCTACACCCCATCTGTACCTGTACCCACACCTCTACTTACACCTGTACCTATATCTACAACTGTACCTGCACCCATACCTATACCTACATCTGTACCTACACCTGTGCCTACACCTGTACCTGTACCTACACATGTACCTACACTTACCTACACCCACACTTGTACCTATACCCACACCTGTGCCTACATCTAATCTGTACCTGACAGCCACACCTGCTGCACCTACACCCACACCTGTACTTACACCTAATCTGCACCCAACAGCCAGCTGCCGAACACAAAGCTCCAAGCTCTCTCAGGGCCTATGGGACGCAAAATCCCAATCCGAGGTGTTTTTCTGGCTAACTGAACCCAGGAAGGAGGCTGGCCCTGGGATACCAGGCAGAATCATCCATTCGGGTCAGCAACCCAAACTCTCCCAGGAAAGAAACTCGCCATCCAGCTTTTTAGGAATTTTCTAGAATTGTTGGGGCAGGGCTGCCATTAGAACCAGTCCAGCCTGCACCCTCTGCTCCTCCCCAAGGCACCCAGAGAGTCACCAAAGTCCTCCGGATCCATTAGTCAGAGCATCGCCCCTAAATAATTGCCCAATGATTTCCAAATACCCTTTTCCAAGGTCTAGGAACTGGCTGTCTGGGCGTCTGAACACACACATCCCGAGTCCCTGGGCCTTACAGATAGAGAAGAGGTAACTGGGTCACGACCAAGGTCAGGCAGGCTTCCTTCCTTAGGCCTTCCCACCTACAGACAGAAGGAGGGGACTGGGGTCTCTCACTCCCACCCCTGGCCCCAGGCCCCGGCTCCTTCCAGACCACCCACTCTCTGTTTGCATTGGTCCTCCAACCTTGAAACCTGACACCCTGAGCTGGAGGAACCACCCATGTTTAAACAAATAAACACCCCACCAGTCCCCCCACTCCCTGGTGGTATTCAAATAAATGTCCCAGGAAGGAGTGTGGGGGGAGGGGAGAGGAAGCCAGGCCTCCTAGGGCCTGCCCTGCAGGCTGCATCCTGGGGCCAGTGCTTCTGTACAAGACTGGCAAGGAGACCCCCCAGAATGAGGAGGGGCTCCAGGCGATCAGGAGGTTCTGGAGGTGGCCTCCTGGGGATGTAGCGGCTGCAGAAGAGAGGGCCACGGTGGGCGGTGCCCAATCAAAGAGAAAGACCTGCAGGGGGCTGGCTGGCTTGGCTCCATAGTGGAGTGCTGACCTAGGAACCAGGAGGTCACAGTTCCATTCCTGGTCAGGGCACAGGCCGGGGCTGCAGGCTTGATCCCCAGTGTGGGGCCTGCAGGACTCTCCCGCTCCTGTCCTCTCTTTAAAAATCAATAAAGCCCTGACTGGTTTGGCTCAGGGAAAAGAGCATCGGCCTGCAGACTCAAGGGTCCCGGGTTCGATTCCAGTCAGCGGCATATACCTTGGTTGCAGGCACATCCCTAGTACGGGGTGTGCAGGAGGCAGCTGATCGATGTCTCTCTCTCATGGATGTTTCTAACTCTCTATCCCTCTCCTTTCCTCTCTGTGGAAAATCAATAAAATATATTTAAAAAAATAAACCAATAAAAATATATTAAAAAAGAAAAAAAGAGAGAGGAAGACTTGAGATTTCCTCTGTGGTCTGGGGTCCTTCGCTGTAGCCCCTCTGGCTAGGGAGGGAGAGCGAAGGGCCTGGTGGGAGGGTGGACGGGTGGGTGAGTGGGAGGCAGAGCTGGAGTTCTCCATGGCTCGCCAACACCTACCTATAGCCCCGAGACCAGCCTGCAGGGATGAGGGGATGGGTGGGGAGGGACAAGAGGGACCCCCAAGTCCCAACTCTCCTGGGCTGTGACTCCATGGAGAAAACCACCCCAGTCTCTGGTCTCCTGAGATGTGGACAGCGAGGAGGACAGCCTCAGCTCTGGCCCTGGAATCCCTAAGGGACAGGGTTTCCAAGCGAATCTGAGAAATAAAGGGCAGAGCACCATCGCCGCTTTAAGAGAACCTCAAGTCCTCGGCGGACCTCCCCCATCGGAGGAAGCGGGGAGCAGAGGTAGCTCAGCCGCCCCTCCTCCCCCGCCCCCCAGTGGGTTTAGGAAAGTGTGGAGGAGACTGTACTAGAAAGCCAGGCTCGGCACCACCAGTGTTTAACTCCTCAAGAGGCAGGGGGAGGGGAGGACCACGTTTCAAAAATAAACACGAACCCCAAAATAAACACTGTTAATGGAAGTGACTAATCACGGGTGTGCTGAACTTGGTGGTTCTTGATAAGATACAGGGGGAAATGCACTTGGAAAAAATAACAGATTTTTTTTTTTACCTCTTTGGTAAATAAAGTGAGGGGGAAAGGGCGGGGGAGGGGGAAAGAGCGGGGAGGACTAGGGTTAGTGCTCGGTTTCGCCCTCAGCAGAGCCTTAACACACGGTTTCCCGATCCTGGCGCCTGGACATTGGGGTTTGGGTGAGACTGGGTAGTGGGCCCGGCCTGTGCATTGTAGTATTTTGAGCAGAATCCGTGGCCTCTCCTCCCGAGATGCTAATAGTACCCTCCCCCCTTGCTGTGACGACCAGAAATGGTTCCAGACATTGCAAATGGCCCATGGCGTGGGGTAGGAGGGCCGTCACCCCCCTGGCTGAGAGCCACTGGCCCAGAGTAAAAGCCACCTCAGAAGGCCCGGCCAGCCGGCCTCAGGGCAGGGATGGAGCAGCCGGGGCCTGGACCGTCTGCTGGTCACCCGTGGCTGTGCCGCCAGGACCCCCGCAGGCAGCGCCCGCCGGCATCCACACCAACCGACCCGGAGCCTGTCGGTTAGGGAAGCCCTAACAATGACGTCTGTTGCCTGTTCGAGTGGAGCATTGACCTAGGAACCAGGAGGTCAGGGTTCGATTCCCCGTCAGGGCACAGGCGCCAGGGTTGCAGGCTCCATCCCCAGTGTGGGGCGTGCAGGAGGCAGCTGATCCCTGCTTCTCTTTCATCATGGATGTTTCTCTCTCTCCCTCTCTCTTCTTCTCTGAAGTCAATAAAAATATATTTTAAAAAAAGAGTGACCAGCAGGTACAGAACCCCACAGCCCCTACAGCTTGGGCAAAGCTGTTGTTCTTTTTTTCTTTTTTGTTTTTTAGTATATTTTATAGATTTTTTTACAGAGAAGAAGGGAGAGGGTTAGAGAGTTAGAAACATCGATGAGAGAGAAACATCGATCAGCTGCCTCCTGCACACCCCCTACTCGGGATGTGCCCACAATAAAGGTACATGCCCTTGACTGGAATCGAACCTGGGACCTTTCAGTCCGCAGGCCAACACTCTATCCACTGAGCCAAACCGATTTTAGCAAAGCCATTGTTCTTGATCTCCAAGTGGCCTTGGCTGGGAAGGTGGTGGGTGAAGGCCCATCTCAAAGAGGGACTGGGCAGAGCTGGGGCCTGGGAGAAGCCCCTGGACCTGGGGGGGCAGAGAGCGCAGAGGGAGCCCTATGCACGCAGGACCCTCAGAAGTCACTTCTCAGACACCGAGTTCCTTCAGCCAGGACGGAGGCTGAAGGCAGGGCCAGGGGCTGGAGAAGGGATCATGAAGACAGTTTTCCAAAGTCCCCTGGCCACTCCCAGCTCCCGTGGCCTGTCAAGTGGGCAGTGACCTAATCTGCATGTGACAGTTGTCCCTTGGGTCGAGGAGGGGAGGGCTCTCCAAACCCTATTAGCAAACCGTCGACCACCTCAGATGCTGTCTGCCAGCAGACACCACAGGGAGGAGCACAAACCCCCATGAGCTCAGGTCACTCCTGGTTCCAGGAGGGAGTCACATTCCATGCCACCCTGCACCCAGGCAGCCCGGTCTGCGCGCCATACATCCGCTCAGCTACCCTCTCCACCACCCGGGCCCCTCTGTCCCATGGACTCGGGGAACTGGAATCTCACCTGGCACCGCTGAAGAGCGTTCCAGAAGCTCACACCTCCTTCCAAGACCTGCCTACAGGGGGGTGCTGGGTTGGAGGGAAAGATGAGTGATGGGAAAAGATGGGAAGGCCCTTGGGCTGATTGGTCCCTGCCTTTCTCTCTACCTCTCCTCTCCCACCTCCCCACTCCCTCTTTCCTCTCAATTCTAAAGGCCACCGCAGAGTCATGGCCCCTGCTGGCCAATTTTCCCTCCGCAATCTGCTCACACACACACACACACACACACACACACACACACTCGGTGCTGTAAATAGAGCGGAACTGAGAGGGGCCGGGCGGTGAAGTCCCCCCTCCCTGGAGGCCCCCGGATCTCCACGGGCGGCGGGTCCACCCCAGTGCCTCTCATTCAGAGCATTGTTGACCGGGAGCGCCTGACCCTGACGGCATGACCGCCAATGTATTCTGCTTCCTCAGCACTTTGCGGGGGCTGATCCGTCCTCCCTCCCGGAGGCCGCCCCCACCCCCCTCCGGCCTCCTTCAACCTTGGAGGCACTATGGCAGCGGTTCTCAACCTGTGGGTCTCAAGCCCTTTGGGGGGTCGAACAACCCTTTCACAGGGGTCGCCTAAGACCATCGGAAAATGCAGATATTTACATCACGATGCATCACAGTAGCAACATTTCATGGTTGGGGGTCACCACCCCATGAGGAACTGTATGCAAGGGTTGAGAACCACTGCACTAGGGGATCCGACTCAGGTGGGGACCAGACACCCACTCCCGTCCATCTGTGCCCCCCATGAACTTGCTGAGGGAGGCAGGTGGCTGCACTGACCCTCCTCCCCGGAGCCCCGGGGTGAGCTCCCCAAACCCAGGTGGGAGAACAAGGACCGCAGGCTCCCTCCACCGTGTTCTACCGTTCAATATGGATTTTTATTAGGTTAGAGCCTCCTGTTGCTCTTTGGGGGGCCTGGGCTCCAGATTGGGGGTGCATCTCTAGACATTCCTCCTCCTGGATTCTGGAAAAGTCTACCCACCGCTCACCCCCACCGGGCCCAGAGCCAGCGGGACATTTTGGGGTCTCGGCACGGTCCATGGTTCTGTGCACCTCACTTTCTAACCGGCCCAGCAAGAATCACTCCTCCAGCCCGGCCGGCGTGGTTCAGTGGCTGAGCATTGACCTGTGAACCAGGAGGTCACGGCGTGATTCCCAGTCAAGGCACAGGCCTGGGTTGCAGGCTCGACCCCCCAATGGGGGGCATGCAGGCCAAAGCCAATCACCGATTCTCTCTCATCATTAGTGTTCCCATCTCTCTCCCCTTCTCCCTTCACCTCTGACATCAATAAAAACGTTTTTATTTTATTTTTTTAATTATTATTTTTAAATATATTTTATTGATTTTTTACAGAGAGGAGGGAGAGAGATAGAAACTCAGAAACATCGATGAGAGAGAGACATCGATCAGCTGCCTCTTGCACGCCCCAAAGTGGGGATGTGCCCGCAAGCAAGGTATGTGCCCCGACCAGAATCGAACCTGGGACCTTTCAGTCTGCAGGCCGATGCTCTATCCACTGAGCCAAACCGGTCTCAGCAATAAAAATGTTCTTAAAAAGTCACTCTACTATCAGCCAGGAGTGGGTAAGGAGCTTCTCACACTCTGTAGCCCTCGGGAGCCGGGGTCACGAGAAGGCCACATCCCTAGCTCCCCCCCTTCACCATGTCACCATGTCACCATGACCCATGTCATCTGGGTCTAGTTAACAACCCAGATGCCACACCTAGATCGGTGGTCGGGGTGGGGGGGTTGGGACAGCCCTAGTTTGCAGGCCAGGGGGTGGGGGCGTCCTGGGGAGGTTGCCATGGTGCAGCAGACCCCGCCCTCACCCCACCTCCAATCCACTTCCGGGGCCTCCACTGAGGTCAGGCTTAAGGAATCTGGAGCCACGCGGAGGCTGTGGCTGGTCCATGAGTCAGTGGCTCTCTGCTCGGCTCGCTTCTCCAAATACGGATGCACCCAACTGGGCAAAGGTGAGGTTTTAGAAAGTGAAATGAGCTGAAACCGGTTTGGCTCAGTGGACAGAGCGTCGGCCTGTGGACTGGGAGATCCCAGGTTCAGTTCCGGTCAAGGGCATGTACCTTGGTTGCGGGCACATCCCCAGTGGGGAGCGTGCAGGAGGCAGCTGATCGATGTCTCTCTCTTATTGATGCTTCTAACTCTCTGTCCCTCTTCCTTCCTCTCTGTGAAAAATCAATAAAATGTATTAAAAAAAAAAAAAAAAAGAAAGTGAAATGAACTTCAAGAGCAAGTGAGGATGACCCAGGCTCAGGGCTGTCCGCTGGGTGACCCCCCTCTGCATTCCAGCACAGGAGGGGAACAGAGGGTGAGAGGGATGAGGGGGAGGGGGAGAGCTAGAACATGCCACGAGCTAGAACGGGTCCTTGACGACACCCCGGAGTCATAAACAAGAATCACCCCTGTTCGCACCCCTGCCTGGTCCCATGCCTTTCAGAGCGAGAGAAAATGGCTGTCCCCGCCACCCCCTGACCCCCATGTCCGCTTCAGAGCCAAAAGGAAAGACAGGGAAATGCTGAAGGGAGGTGTCCGTTCCCCTCTGGCTGAACTGTTTCTCAATAAGCTACCTGCTGGGGTCAGGAAACCGAGCCCGAGGCTCGCTGCTCACAGAGAAAGTCACGGGGAGAGGGGTCCTGTCAGGGAGTCTTCTCAGGGACATGGTCACCCCACCACGACCCCTTTGTACCTGCTGCTCCAGCGTTGATTTGAAACCCTCTCTCCTCTGCTCCCCGCTTCCCACCCACCACGTGCCTACACCCTACGGTGAGGTCAGAGGGCCATGGGGATGTGGGGAGCAAGGAGGAGGGAAAGGAGAGAGGGGGGGGGCCCTGCTGTTCCCCGATCCCGATAGGAAGCCTGTTTTCTGGACCGGTAGGTGTGTGTGACGCCCCGAAACCAGGGGAACGGTCCCAGCCAAATAAACAGCCGGGGAGCCAGCAGCCCCTCCTGGAGGGAGTGCCCGGGATGGGAGTTTATCCAAACACAGGAGGAAGGCGGGGCGAGTTGGAGGGGTGCAGGGGGCCGGGAGGTGGGGGCACGGGGGAGGGCTCCTGACTGGGAAGGAGAGTTGTTTACAACATCTTATTTGCTCCTTCGTTTTTAATGTGAGTCTGGCCCCGCGTACTGTAAACACCCAGCTTTTCCACGCCCCGGCGGTGCCAGGGAGCCCGAGACAGGGCCGAACGCCGTGCCAGGATCCGGGGCGACGCGGGTGGGGCTCCCAGGGGGTGGAGGTTGGGGGTCCACGGTGAGGGAGGAAGGGTGTGATTGCAAGTCTAGGAGAGTCCCCTGTGAAATAAAGCTCACACTTAGAAAAACGAGGTCTATCGCTTTCCCCAGGGCCCATGATCAAGTTCACGTTCAGCTGAAGGAGAGGCCAGGCCTCGGCCCAGCCGTCTTAGTAAGGGGCCTAACTTATTAAGCGTTCAGGGCAGAGATCGATAGGTAGATGGAGAGAGACGATACAGTACATTCCCACAACGGAATCTCACTCACCCCCAGAAAAGACCGAAAGCTTGCCACTCGCAACCACGGGGAGGGACCTCGAGGGTTTTATGTAAGGGAAGTAAGTCGGGCAGAAGAAGAGAATACTGTAGGAATTCACTGATACGTGGAACCTCCAAAACAAAATGAGCAAAACAGCAAAAGACTCCTAGATACAGAGAACGGGATGATGGTCGCCAGACGGGAGGGGTGTTGGGCGAGAATGGGTGGGAAAGGGGAAGGATGGAGAAGTTCGCATGGCCAGTTATTAAACGTAGCAATGGGATGTCGCATAGGCAAGACAGTCAATAACGCTGTGATGGCATATGGAAGGTGTCAGATGGGGACTGGACTGACTGGGTGATCACCTTGTCAGGTATATCAATGTCTAACGACCATGCTGTACACTGGAAACGAAGAAACTATTGTATATCGACTGTCACTGGGAAATAAACTCATTTTTTACAAACGCTTCAGCCCTGGCTGGCTTGGCTCGGTGGATAGAGCGTCAACCTTCGGACTGAAGGGTCCCAGATTCGATTCCAGCCAAGGGCACATGCCTGGTTTGTGGGCTTGATCCCCAGTGGGCGGCATGCAGGCGGCAGCCGATCAATGATTCTCTCTGTTCATTGATGTTTCTATCTCCCTCTCCTCCATCCTCTCTGAAGTGAATAAAGAAATATATTTTTTATTTTTATTTATTTTAAATATATTTTATTGATTTTTCACAGAGAAGAGGGGAGAGAGATAGAAAGTCAGAAACATCGATGAGAGAGAGAGACATTGATCAGCCGCTTCCTGCACACCCCACAGTGGAGATGTGCCCACAAGCAAGGTACATGCCCCTTACCGGAATCGAACCCGGGACCTTTCAGACGCTCTATCCACTGAGCCAAACTGGTCTCGGCAAGAAATATATTTTTTAAAAAAATAAAAACACTTCAGGACAGAGGATGGAGGGGATGCCCCAGGCCCACACCACGGTGGGCAGGCCAGTCCCGGGCCAGCCAGAACCCCGAGTATGGGCTGTTTTCAAACCCTGCTCTCTTCTCCAGAACCCAGATCTGAGTCACTGTAAACGGTGGGGGAGGGGCGAGCAAAGGAGGAAGCCAAAGAGAAGGATCCGGAAGGCGATTTAGAAACACACACACACCTCCGACGGCCCTCGATAACCCGGAGTCCAGGTGACCGGCGCCCGGCGGCACACAAAGGCCCGAGGCAGGCCGCGGCGGGACGGGCAGCTTCAGACTCCGTGTTTGCCTTCCGCTGAGCAAACTAATAAACCCCCTCCGGCCTCAGCCACGCAGAGCTCCCCGAAGTTCTGTCCCGCAGGTCAAAGCTGCAGGCGGGCTTGCTCGCTCCCCTCCCCGGCTCCCCGGGCAAACAGCAGGCCCCTCCCCGGGCCTGCCATCGGTCTGTATGTCTATTTGCGTTCCCCTTCAACAAACGCATGTGCAGCGCAACTGACAAGGAGTGCAAACAGCTTTGAAGCATTCGCCGGTAATGGACTTCCCGGGGCTGCCCTGGGCTGGGCCTGGGCAGCCCCAGGTGAAGGGAGAAAGAACAGTGGTACCTCGAGATACGAGTTTAATTCGTTCCGTAACCTTGAAGCTGGGAAACTGTGAGACGCTCGAGTCGAGGTAAACTGGTGGGTCATGTGCAGCCGGCCGATTCGCGAGATGACTCCTATCTCAAATGTTGCTCGTATTTCAAAGCAAAAATCACTCGCTCAACCACTCGTATCTCAAAAACCTCGTATGTTAGGGCACTCGTATCTCGAGGTACCACTGTACTTGTCAGAGACAAGGCAGGCGCCATCTGGGTCAGGCGGCGCTCAGAACTTGACCCACCAGGGACGGGACCTCAGAGGATCCTCAAGAGCAACCAGGTCTTCTCTTCCCCGTCCCATTCTATAGATGAGAAAACTGAGACCCAGAA